>JALIRY010000046.1:0-284163 GCA_026401215.1 Trichoderma erinaceum
ACCAAAATAAAAATTTTGTGGTCGGTTTTTTTTTTTAAATTTTACCTGCAAAAATTGCTTAAACCCGAAAAAAAAAAAAACAAAAAACACCCGCCCCCCCCCCCCCCCCCCCCAAAAAAAAAAAAAAAAAAAAAATTCAAGAGCCAAGGCTTTGAATACTCAAGAGAATTCGCAATAACCAACTTTTCATATTATATGGTAATGTACGCTGTCATTTTGCAATGATGACTGTGTCGCGACTTCAGTTCTAAGAATCGAGTTACGAGTATACTCACTGCCTTGTATAGTCTTTTGAGTGGCTCGGAATTGACGATCCCATATTTATTGCTATGGAATAATATGAGATGGGAGACTTGAAACAAAATTCCGCAAATCCGATGCCAGAGCCTGGGAGCGCGAAGAATTACAATTCAGGTTTTGGAAGGCTTGGAGTATGCATGGCAATGGCTTCGTTCACCGAGATATCCAACCAGGAGTGAGGTACCCGCTCATTGATATCATTATATCTTTCAGCTTAGTCTATTGCTAATGATTTCCTATTGGTGATATATTCTACCTTAGTGGTAACTACTGGACCGGAGCGGTCTGTCAAAATTGCTGACTTTGCCTTTGTGCAATTGGATTCTTGGAGAAAAGTTAAGGCTACGGTATACTTATCTATGAATTGAGAGTCAACGACGCAGATAATTGACTGACACAATCACATCTTTTAAGTTAAGCCGGACAATCTTCTGAAGCCAACTTTCCAGAGGTATCCAAGATAAGTCATTTGTCAAGATCCAAGCTACACTCTAGCTTTAGCGTAGATGTTCTATGAGAGGTACGCAGAGAAAATGGATTAAGAAAAATATGATGCTCTGAAATGCGACATCTAATATAAAAAGATGGAGAGTACAAAGCATGTGTGCAATGGCTTGAATGTTGAACTGTTGCTGTAGACGCTGTTGATCCATAGCAGACAATTGATGTGTTAATATGCCCCACTTTAGCTACCGTTAATTCTAGAGCTCAGCTTCCCTCCATCCACAGAATTCACCACCGCCACCGCCGGATTCGACCATCTACTTCACGCCTAATTGTTGTGATACTCTTCAAAACCATGGACGACGATGATTACGGCGCAGATGATGCCTTGCTAGAGGCCATGGCGGCCGTGGACTCGGGCCCCTCGGCATCTGGTGCTATCAAGCAGCCCGCGCCCCAGATTATCAACAAACCAGCAGCCGGCAGTAGCAACAAAAGCAGCGGCTCAGCAAATCCTATAGTGCAGCCAAAACCACAGATAATTCAACAGAAGAACTTCGGGTCGACGATTCTTGTATCGCCCCGCCAACGAGGCAATCCGGTGCTGACATCTATCCGGTCAATACCCTGGGAATATAGTGACATACCAGCCGACTATGTCGTCGGATTGACTACCTGTGTGCTGTTTCTGAGGTGAGGAAATATTTCTTCACGGTTATAGACTGCTAGAACCCAATTCCATTGATTCTGACCTCGAGTGCCCTTATCTAGTCTCAAATATCATCGTCTACATCCCGAGTACATCTACACGCGCATTCGCAATCTACAAGGCAAATACAATCTGCGTATTCTTCTCACCCTTGTCGATATTCCAAATCACGAGGATTCAATACGTGAACTATCAAAGACTTCGGTGGTAAACAACGTCACTGTTATACTATGCTGGTCCGCAGCTGAAGCCGCTCGATATCTCGAGCTCTACAAGTCGTACGAGAACGCCAATTTCTCGGCCATTCGCGGGCAGCAATCCACCAATTATGCAGACAAGCTGGTGGAATTCGTCACAGTGCCGAGGAGTCTGAACAAGTCAGATGCAGTAGCCCTGGTAGCCAACTTTGGCAGCCTGAAGAATGCGATAAATGCGGAGCCTGAGCAACTGAGCATGATGGGCGGATGGGGCGGGGTGAAAGTGAAGAGGTGGACTGCTGCGGTCGAGGAGCCATTCCGAGCAAAGAAAGCGGCCAAAAGAGGCTTTCAATCATTGTCGGCAGCTACTGCCGGGCGTCTTTCAAGAACGACGAGCGCGAATGATGCCGGCGGTCGGTCAGAGGCTGAAAATTTAAACTCTCGGGCTCCTCCAACAAAGGCAACATCATACAGTTCTTCGAACTATAACTCGCCTGCCGGGAACGCACCAGACCGTCGGTCTGCGAGTGCCCAACCTCCCGCGCAGTTTCGCTTCCTCGACGAAGATAGCGATGATGACGAAGACGCATTTGAGATGATTAATCGAGAAGAAAAGCAGGCTCCTCAGCCTCCAGGACCACAGCCCGGTAAGGAAAGTGGCCAGCTAAGTGAGGGCGTGGCAGCAGCACTGGCAAAGCTACGACAAAATGGGTGAAGACGTTAACTCTCTCTCGCATGATATCACATGTTCCCCCACAGAATCCTACATCCACGACATGTCGGTTCGCGGCCAAGCGCCGCAGAACTGCCGAGAAAGAGGGGGCCTAGCATTAGTAGTCGATGCGCGGCTCATTGAACGCATGCAAATGCGTAGGCGGTAACACCTTGTACTCCGCATAATGAGAGACTCTCTCTTTTCTACCGTTCACAGCCGCGGATGGATTTAGAAGAAATCATTTGGACAAAGAAAAGTCGTCAAGTCCATTATGGGATTGGCCTTGTCCTTGTGTACAGGCAAGACACCCATCGGCCACGTTGAAACATGCATTGCACTATTAGTATTGAGTCTGAATCGGAGCAGCACTGTGGTAGGAAAGGGTGGTGTCTAACGGCAAGAGATCGCGCGCTCCAGCGATCGAGTCTTGGCTCTGGCGGCCGCATCAGGACCGTTCAACTCCGCACCTCGGAGCTTCGTCCAACCAACGTTGGGCATCCTGGGCAAGCTTGTGCCTGGGGGTTGGAGTGCGGGGCCCAGCCACAGGCCGGTTCCTGAAGTGCCGTCGCCAATCTGTGGAGAAGCCAGCTCTTCTGATATCATACCGCCGCCTAAATACTCGGAGGTGCTCGAAGCGCTAAGCGGTAAACAGCAGGTTGAGGATGCCGAATTCACAAGCATGTCGACTTTGCATACTAGTATCTTGTTGGCCGTGTTACCCAGCCAAGCTAGCTTCGCATCCTGGCATACTACGTTGTATACTAAGTGTTTATGCATACGAAATACTCAAAAGTACTTACAACATGCGGTGTCGTGCTTTTACAGCTTGCAATGGCTTTCGGATCAGACAATGTTTATCTTAGAATGTCCGCGGTAACGAACATGTATTTACGTACAGTAAGCTCTCGCAATTCCCGGGATCTGACTTTACGTGGGGCTGTCCGGACTTTTGGCCTCACCACACACACCACCACCACACACATGCTCTTATGCTAGATTTGGATCACAATGATACCTCAGAATAGGGTGTGATCTTCAACTTCCCCTCACGGCCCCTTGCAAGCGTGCCCAGCATACCTATAACAGGGCCAATCAGGATTCACGAAACAAAACGCCAAAAGTTCTCGAGGCCCATCTGGGAACTTCATCTTGTCCAGCTTGTTGGAGTAACCAGAAGATTCCGTCATGGACAGAGGCTATATGCAAGCTGCGGTTAGTTCCTGGTGTCACCTGCCTGCTGTGGCCATTTCCACCGGCAAGCTTCGTCCGCTCTGAAGCTACGAGACGCGCCAAAATGCACGATGCCGGCCGTTTTGTTCGAAAAAACAGCATGCCGGGGTGCCGTGCTCGCATCCCTAGGCGGCGCCATGTCTTGAAATAGAGCGAAAGCGTAATATCGGCCTCACACTAGCATAAACAATCATGGTACCTGTTTACTAGCGCCCCCTCATTCTCTGGCTCTGCAAGAAAGGGAGGATCAAGGAATCAGAAATGATTAAATTGCAGAGCTTTCCCGCCTCTTGGGCTGAAATCCGCAACCCGGTTTCCTGTTGAGCTTGGGCCTCTTCTCTCCCATCTTGCCGGCTATATTATCCGAAAGGCACGAATATCATACACCATGCGATTCATCAGCGGCTCCGTTGTTGCCCTCGGCCTCGTTGCCCCTGCGTTGGCATTTCCACGCCCGACCGGTGTGAAGCGCGGTTCACCCAATCCTACGAGGGCGGCAGCGGTCAAAGCTGCATTCCAAACGTCGTGGAACGCGTACCATCAATATGCTTTTCCCCACGACGATCTTCATCCGATCAGCAATACCTACGATGATGAGAGGTAAGTTCAGGGCACCCACCAGATTTGGTGTCCGCTGTGGTGGCTAACTTTATCTTAGGAATGGATGGGGCTCATCAGCCATTGATGGCCTAGACACGGCCATTCTTATGAGAGACTCCGACATAGTCAACACGATCCTCAAGCGTGTGCCTCAGATTGACTTTACTACTACTGCGAATGCCAATGAGGGCATCTCTGTGTTTGAGACCAACATCCGATACATTGGTGGCATGCTAGCCAGTAAGTCTTTGTTTTCTCCTTATGACGTATGTATTTTTTTTTGCCAAAGTAGCCGTACTGATTGTGAGTAGGTTATGATCTGCTGAAAGGACCATTCAAGTCTGTTGTGAAGAACCAGACGTTGGTAGACAACCTGTTGACCCAGGCTGAATCACTCGCGAACGGTCTCAAAGTCTCATTCAACACTACGAGTGGTGTGCCGGACCCAACTGTATACTTTAACCCCACCTACAGGAACAGCGGCACAGGAAACAACAATGTTGCCGAGATCGGAACACTGGTCCTTGAGTGGACGCATCTCAGCGACCTCACCGGCAATCCTCTGTATGGCCAGCTTGCCCAAAAGGGTGAATCATATCTCCTCAACCCAACAGGAAGCCCAGAGGCATGGCCGGGTCTGGTAGGCACATATGTCAGCACAAGCAATGGCCAGTTCCAGGATAGCAATGGCAGCTGGTCCGCTCTCTCAGACAGCTTCTACGAGTATCTGATCAAGATGTACCTGTATGATCCTCACACGTTTGGAGAGTACAAAGACCGCTGGGTCCTTGCTGCCGATTCAACGATTGCGCACCTTGCCTCTCACCCGACTTCGCGCAAGGATCTGACCTTTTTGTCTCAATACTCTGGACAAACTACATCACCGCAATCAGGACATTGTGAGTTATCTAAACACATGGAAACTTTCAAAAATAAAGAACATGACGCTAATGGGGTTTCTCTTTTTTCTCTTCCTTAGTGGCTAGTTTTGCTGGCGGCAACTTCATCTTGGGAGGTATTCTGCTGGGCGAGCAAAAGTACATCGACTTTGGCATCGAGCTCACCAATTCGTACTTTGATACCTACAACCAGACTGCTTCTGGCATTGGTCCCGAAGGCTTCCAATGGGTGGATAGCGCAAACAGCAGCAGCAGCCAGCCTCCCTCCTCTGACGCAGGATTCTACAATACGGCAGGATTCTGGGTGACGGCTCCGTATTACATCTTGAGGCCCGAGACCTTGGAGAGCATCTATTACTCGTACCGAATCACGGGCGACTCTAAATACCAGGATATCGCTTGGGATGCCATCAGTGCCATCCTCAGCAAATGCCGCGCCGGCAGCGCCTACTCGTCCATCAACGATGTGACTCAGGCCAATGGCGGAGGAGCCTCTGACGATATGGAAAGCTTCTGGTTTGCCGAGGTCCTCAAGTACGCTTACCTGATCTTTGCTGAAGAGTCGGACGTTCAGCTGAAGAAGAGCGGCAACAAGTTTGTCTTCAACACAGAGGCACACCCCTTCAGAATTCGCCACTAAATTAGTGAGTTGGGGTAATCTATATATATAATATATATTAAGAAAAAAAAAAAAATTAAACATGAGCCGCTAGAAATAGACTATTCATGATATAAACAATGACATGACCCGCATTAGAGAGTGGTAAATGTGGAAAATTCCATGGTGAACAAGTTCTAGTAATACACAATAAGCTTCTTAAGCTTTAGCCGTATAAGCAAAGCAACTGCCACAATTCAACGAACGCTGTCTTTCCTTCTCATGACTGAGGCTCCGAGCTACTCTTTTCTTTCCTTTGTCAGCGATAAATGATTGAGGGCGATCATTCAGAACTCTCGGCTTTGGCCAATGTCGCAAACATCAAACACGCCTTCTTCGGGAATGCCTTTACGCTTCAGCGCCTCTTTTAGCTTCCGCGGCGGCTCAAGCACTTCCTCCATTGTCAACGCCCACGTTCCCCAGTGGATGCCCATGGCCTTTTGGCATTTCGTGTCCTGGAAGATCTCAACCGAATCATACGGATTGGCGTGCATGGCCGAGAAGGCTGCGCGAGGAGCATATGCGCCAATGGGGATCAGGCCAAGATCAAACGGTCCGCGATGCTCGCCAATCTGCTTGAACTGAGGACATCTGGGGAACGAATCGTACTCGGCGGCGTAGTCATCGACGTCGGCTGGGAGATAGGGAACGGCGCGGTAACCCGTGTCGCCGCCGAACCAGACGGACTTTTCGCCGGAGCGGACGCCCCACGAGCACCACAGCGTGGTGTCTTTGTCAAAGGCCGTTCTGGCCGAGGTGTGCTGGCATGGCAGACACGATATGCGGGCCGAGATGGACTGTTTCTCGCCGCCAACGGGGACTTTGACGGTCAGCTCGGCGTCTTCCCACCAGTCCAGCTCGGTGACGTTTTTTAGGCCACTGGAGCGGAACCACGACTCCAGGCCCAGCCCGACAAAGAACTGCACGTCCGGGTGGTGTTTCTGGATTTCCAGGACCGAGCCGTGAGACAGGTGGTCGTAGTGGCTGTGGCTGATGACCACGGCATCGACAATGGGAATGTCCTTTAGATCGCAGGGCTTTGGTGTATACCGCTTCGGCCCCATGAAAGTAAATGGCGAGCACCGGTCCTCAAACACGGGATCAAACAGCACTCGCAGCCCCGACGGGAACTCGACGTAGTAGCACGCATGGCCCAGCCATGTCGCCCTAATCTTGTCCGACGCATCGCGCGTGGGCAGCCACTCAGGCGTCACCACAGTCACCGTCGGCGGCTTCGTGTCCGGCATCTTGATCTCGCCCGTAATGGTCGGCCAGACGACCTTGCCAAGGATGGACAAGAAGTTGGGCGGATTGGACCATGACGGGTAGGGATTCTTGAAGCCGGAGATGGCACCGCTCTTCTTGACGATATGGTGCGGATTGGAGGCGGCCTCTTCTGGGAAGTTGTCACGGCCGGGAATTTTAGTAACGGATGTGGTAGAGATGTGTTGAGATGAGATGGTGGAAGAGATTGATTTGCGCGTCATGGCTGCGGCGGTGGTGGCTGTTGCGGCCGCTGCGGTGATGAAGAGGAGGAGAGGGATTCGCTGCGTTTGGGGAGACCTGGCGATGTTTTTGGTTTGGATGCGGGTGTAGTAGAACTGCCACAGCTTTGGGAAAAGCCGTTGACGGGACTGCGACATGAGGACAGAAGACGGAGGGGGAGAAGGGGGATATATGTTCACATCAAGGGTGAGTTTAATCAAGAACACATGGTGATACTCGTAAAAGCAAGAATCCAATGAAAATAAGCTACATCTAAGAGAAAGAAACGCGGACCAGGAAGGCTGAGATGGAGCAGGGGCCTGCGTACGTGTCCACGTATTTTGGGCATCCTCCTGTTTCTACTTGTAGCTATCTGACTATCTATCGAGCCATAGACAACGGAGTTAAAACAAGCGAATGCGAGAACCGAACGCCCCTCCTGATTCTCCTTGTCCGAGATGGCACTGGTATATGCAAGCGGTTTGGGCTGAAGGATTTAGGGCTTTTTATGCGGACTTCGGAATCCGAAAAAAGCCATTGGCGGCATTTGTCCAAACTAGGTAGAAACCTGATGACAATGCAGCAGGATGCTTGTAGTACTACTACTCTAAGACGTGTTCAAATAATATTCGTTCAGACATACAATGAGAGACTGTATAGATGGAATCGTCTTTTAATGATTACTGATGCTGCCCTTTTTTGCTTCTTCATCCCTACAGTACTTCCCACGATTTGCCTTCCGCATTAGGCAATTTCAATCTTTTTTTTTTTTTTTTTTTTTACGCTTTACTAGGCATTTTCCGACCCTGCGGCCCGCTTCACTAAGGCCGTGGTTTTTAACTCCGCTCACTACTCTGCTCTGACGAATAAGCGTGTGTTTGCCGCTTTTTTGCGGAAAATGCAAAGAATAAGTGCTGACTGACGATTTAAACTATCCTTGCGCTAGACAGAGATCGGTAGATGCTATACGTAAGTACATGAAACTGATTGAGATAGCAGACTGTAGTATCCTTCAATATACTGCAATGGCAGTTATTGATTGATAACTTTAGGTTTACGCCCTCTGCTGGGTATCTTGGCATAGAGGACAGAAGCATCATTACAAGAGCATCATTCAAGTCACAAAAGGCATATTATGTAAGCTTAGTTCAAAACACAAGGTTTTACCCAAGTGAAAATGTCATTGGCGCATCAGGACCATCTATCCTACTAAACTATGTGTTGCAATCGCATCTCCTTTGCTCATACAACAAGATGTGCAATAGGACATGCGCAAACACAGAATTTCCCAAGCAGGATAACCTCCCTCCCAATCCAGCCCCAAAAGTCTCAGGAGATGCCGAATCTAAATGGCAAGTCTCTCGACCTTCTGCTGCAGAGCCTTGATCTGGCCAGAAAGCTCGGACAGCTCGTTGGAGCTGATGCTGGCGGCAATAACGGCACGGCTCACACCGCAAGCACGTCCGAGCAGGGTCTTGCTGGGGACGTAGACGTACGGGACGCCCTTGTCTTCGCAAATGAGGGGGATGTGGAGGATGATGGCGAGGGGCTCGGTGTCGGCAGCCAGGACGGCAAGCTCGCAGGTACCACGGTTGATAGACTTGGTGACTGCAGGGTCACAAAAAGTTAGTCACAATCGCAATGTCGTCGATTTTCTGGGAAAAAAAGCATCAACATACCCTCGTTAGCACCCTTCTTCGCCTGACGGATGTGCATGGCCGACTGGAGGAGATCCAAGATCTCCTGAGTCAGGGCGGCATCGGCCAAGGGCCAAGCTGTGAAATAAAAAGTTAGCAGGCAAGATCAAAGTAAATTGTACGGAGAGCAGTTTTCCAGTTTCCGAAGTCTCCAGAAGTCTTCACGGGGGGTGGCTTACCAGCTTCATTGGCGGTAGACATTTTCGAAGTATGGTAATAAGGGGCTCGCCCGAACAAGGCTCACGGCCGGATGTGTTTTGAGGAGCGGTTAGGAGGGTTGGTGAATGTTTGACGAGATGCGTCTTTCGAGAGAAAAAAAAAAAAAAAATTTGGCGATAGCTATGGTGAAAAGCTTATCGGTCCACTGGAGCTAATCGCGGCGTGGGAAAATCGAATTTCCGTTCTCCACGTGAAAGTATTACTTAATACAACGTCTAATAATAGCGCTGCACTTTAAACAGACACATGAGAGTTCACTGGAAAGAAATCCAAAGGTAAAGAAAAGATAAAGAGAGGAGGAAGGATATTAATAAATACGTAGTGCATTTCATGTTCCTGCAAGTCATCATTCATTTAATCAGCAAGATAGCTGCCAGTGGTATCTTCAAAAATTTATGCACAAAACATAGCCGACACACAAGCCCTTTTCCCAGTCAACACCAGCAACTCCGCCCATCAAACGCTGTTCCAATCATAAAAATACCGTTCAAAGTACGCAAATACTTGAGTAGCCGCCAACTTTTTTTTTTTTCTTTAAATATCGGGTAGTGTTCGAGTTTCGTCCAGCATCATCTCGTCACCCCCTAGCTCCTTTTCTAGCTCGTCTGCTACAAAGCCCTCGTAGTCGTCCAAGCTCTTTTGAACGTGAATCTTGAATTTGATTACGTCGTTGAGCATGCGATCAATCTCCGTGTGTAACTCTTCTCGTAGCGAATTGGCTCGCAGTACTAGCTGTTCATACCTGATCAAGACAGTTAGCTATTTTGATTTACTTGAGGCTTTGCTTTTCAGCAGTGGAGGGGGAAGACGTACTCTATAGTGGTGTTGATCTCGCGCTGCTCCAGTATTTGCACCGATTCTGTCAAACCAGCGCGCATTCTGGACAGCTCCTTTTCCATCTTTTCAATTTGCGCATCAGATGCCATCTTCTGCGCCGTAGCAACTTCCTTAGTCTTCTCATATTCCTCTTCTGCCGCCCTGACTCTGTGATTCAAAGCCTCAACCTCGTTCCGTTTGTCTTCGATGGCTTCCTTAATGCCATCCAAGAGGTCATGATCTTTCATCATATCGTCCATGACAGCCCCGCGTCGATCTGCAATTTCTTTCCGCAGAGCTATAAAGCTGTTTCGGATTTGTCCTCGAAGATCTAGGTTGAGGACATGTCCTGGCTGATAGCCCGTCACAGCGTCCACTAGCAATCGATCCGTCGCAGGAGTATGTGTTGTGCTGGAGCTCTTCCAGTTTGACGAACCCATGCTGTTCTCGTTAAGAGTGACCTGCAGCTCGTATTCTCTGCCTTTGGCGTTGACCGCCGTAGCTGGGATGAGCGCTATTTGATAGGCTATTGTGTTGTACTTGTCTACCACGCGCTCGAGCTCATCAAGCTTTCGGCTGGCCTCGGCTTCTTTCTCCATCACCTTTTTCTTGATCTCATCAAGACGCTGTCCGGCCGACTCGATGCCCTTTTGGAGGCGTTCACGTTCAGAAGTCATACGGTCGATATCCTGCATGCTAATGCCCTGGTCGTCAACGGCCTTTTGGAGTCCTCGTCGCTCTTCTTCAACCTCTTTCAGTTCCTCCCTTAATTTGTCCAGCTCCCCTTGTAAGACTTGGATTCGGGCTTCGTATTTTTCTGAGCGTTGAACCGCGAGCTCGTTGTAATCTTCAAACTTGATGCGGTCCTCCTCCATGATTTTGAAATGATTATCCAAGACAGCGGGATCCGGGGTCGATTTTTCAAGGTCTTCGATTTCCTTCAAAAGTCTCTCGTTCTCGGCTTCTAGCATTTCGAGTTCCGCTGTGTACTTTGAGTTAGATTGCTCAAATGCCCTTGCCATTGCCTCGACGTGCGGAGCCAACAGTCGTTCCGCATCCTCATCGCCCATATCGTCATCCATAGCGAGCCAGTCTCTGTACGCACTACTAAGGAAGCCAAAGATGATCTGATCGCCACTTACATCGACACCAGCGTCGAGACAAGCTTCCATGTAATGATTGTTGGCATAGCCATCCAGCATTTGAGACAGCTGCATCATCCAGTGTAAAAGACCAAGAAAGGTACTCCAGTTCTGTCCGCCCACCGCCGCAATCTGGCTTTTCGTGATGCTGCGCTCAAAGGGATATCGAAGCTGCTTTAGAATGGGCGGCACTTCTTGATCGATGTTCTTTTGGAATCGATGGCTGGGGTCGATTCGGTGATACAGCCACTGAAACATGAAATTGAAATCTTTTTGAGTTGGAGATTTGAGAATGTTTTGCGACAGCGAATGCTTCATCTCCATCTCAAAGTTGTTTTGAACCATGAAATCCATCAGCTCCTGGGCGATTCGGGCTTGAAACGATCGATCTCTCAAAGGCCGCGGGTCGCGTGGAACTCCCGCCGCCTGGGGCGTGGTTTGGAAGAAGCTCTGGTGGCTTACAGGGCCGGCTGTTGATGGTCGCGGCCGGTATACGCTGCTGCGCCTGTCGCTTTCCATCGACGGTCTTGCCAAGCCGGGAGTGAATGCTGAAGGAGTATAAGTCGCTCTAGATTGTTGAAAGGAAGTTCGCTTGACAGAGGATAATCCGAGGTCGGCCAGGTTGGCGCCTGACGATGCCCGCGGGAACATTGGCGGATTCGGTCGCGTTACAGCCAAGGAGTGCCTAGATCCCGATACTGAACGTCCGTGAGCACTGCCGTAGCTGGAGCCCGGATTCGAGCGCTTCATACTGCCCGGAGCTGGTATTCCGCTATTCGTACTGATGCCCGCCAACGTCTGTGGTGTCGGTCAGCGGATGAGAATTGCGCGCCGCAAGCGACGATTGTCCCAGTTTTCCGAGTTCTGCGACAGAGACGACTTACCTCTCTTTTCCTGCGGACGCTCCACAGATTCGTATCTTGAGACATGCTGAATAGCCTTCCCGTGGGGCTGTTGGCGTTGCGACACGATTCAGATTACCAAAAATTTATTCCCACAACGTTGGCGGATAAATTTCAGAAGCAAAACCCAGAACCTCGCTATGCTCAATGAAGCGGGCTGGGTGATGGGCTTCGTGGGGCAGTTGGACTTGGGGGGAAAAGATAAGGTATCCTGGGTTGCTCGGTGAGAAAGTAAACAAATCGCTTATTGGGCAGCGCATCTAGCGCGACGGGGAGAGCAAGAGACGTGAGACGACGCTGCACGTGATCTCTTTGAAGAGCCGGCAACAGGCCCAGAAAGGGTACGTACCTGTGATTTTAATTGAGCCCGTTGCCTCGGTCCAGGCGTTTTGGGCGCTTTTCCGGAGACAGCGCTCAGCCATCCAGCTGGTTCCACAATTACCGAGCCCAGCATATGCCTGTCGCATCCAAGGGAATCTCGTGCTTCGTGCCTCGTTCACCATCAGCTTCCATCAATCAACAGCCAAGGCTTCTGTCTACTCTGGTGGTGCTGGGAGGCTCAATCTGAGCATCTTTGTCTATCATCATGGCGATACGCGAGGAAATCGTGGCGTCTGCAGTAAGTCACTTCATACAATCCGGCCTCCCCTCAAGGCAAACATTCGCGGATTCAACTCTTACTGACAAATGCTCTGTCTAGGCGCAATGTTAGTTCCCAACCACCCAGCCTATATAATTACACGGCACCCTTATCTGGCTCGATATTGACAATGGCACAGTTTTGCAAGACCCTAGCGTTGCGACATCATCTATCGACAACAAGATTTCGTTTCTTCGAACCAAGAACCTGACACAGGAGGAGATCGATGCTGCTCTGGCCAGAGCCGGGGGCAACAGCGCGGTAGCTGCTGCCGCCCCCTATCCAAGCGCGCCGCCGCCACAGGGTCCTCCTCAACAATATTATCAGCCTTATCCTCAGTATGCTGCATGGCAACCACCTGCGGCCGCGCCGAAAAGGGATTGGAGAGATTGGTTCATCATGGCTACAGTGGTGGGTGGAGTCAGCTACGGGCTGTTCTCCTTGGGCAAGGTATGAGCAAGAAATACACGCGTTTACCCACGGCTGAGCTGACGAGAGAATGATAGCGTTACGTATACCCTCTCGTAGCGCCGCCTACCCCTGAAAAGCTGGAGCAGGATAAGAAGTCGATTGAGGAGCAGTTCGACAAGGCATTTGCCCTGGTCGAACAGCTTTCAAAGGATACAGAGGCGCTGAAAGATGCCGAGAAGCAGCGGACAGAGCGGCTGGATATCACACTCGCAGACATCGAGACCATCATGACGGAACTGAAGGCGGCAAATAGGCGTCGGGAAGATGACGCGCAGCGCATTCGCGACGAAGTACAAGGCCTCAAGGACGCTATTCCACGAGCCATGAACAACCAGAAGGAGCTAACCGATAACCGACTCGCCGAAATCAACACCGAGCTGACCAGCCTCAAGACCCTTGTATCGCAGAGAATGAATGCCAACTCCAATGCGTCTGCTTCAAGTGGCTATTTCCGAGGCACCAATGGATCCAGCGGTGCTAACGGCGCCAGCGCAACCAGTGGAACGACATCACCCCCGCTGGCAGCTGCTTCTCCTAACGAAAACTCCACGGAAACAAAGCCCGAGGCCCCTAAGAGTGCGTCTCAGAACAGGTTCAGCAGAGCCTCTGGCTCTGGGGGTAAGGCGTCGATCCCGGCATGGCAGATGGCCATGGCCGGCCAGAATGCTGGATCTGCTGGTTCATCATCCGGCAAAGAAGCTGAGAAATCGACCGCCGACGCCGCGGCAGGCAGCTCGTAAATCATTCGTTAGTTGATATTCACCATGCATTGCACGATTTTTGCTCTAAATTGCGGTTACTGTTGCGCTACGGATAAAGGGACAATGCAGACATCAAGACATCAATTGGATAACGGCTGGAGCGTTGGTTGCAAATTTCTATGTATTTAATATCAAATGGACCATACCTTTTTTTTTTCCTTTCATTATTAATTGCTAGAGGATATAACTATGTTATTAAAAATAAGCCAATTACATGCTTCTATAATAATCTTGATTTAAGCTCCAGCGGTCGTCACATTAGGGTGCTGGAAGAGACGGGCCGAGGCTCGGCTTCTTCTCCCTGTTGAGCATCAGATTCCTAATGCGCCCCAAATTGTAGTCTAGGAATGGCAGCCCACCACGATGCTCGCAAGCATTACCATAAGTGATTGTCTAGTATATAGAAACTAAAGAAACTGACAGGTATCCGCAGCTTCGCAACTCATTCCAGCCCCGCGAATTATTAGTGCAAACGCATCGCATTCCGTATTTGATGATATGGACCTCTCCACTCAACTCTAGGCTGTTTTGCACCGTCCAACTTTTTCCGCCCCTAAAATTGAATTGATTTCTATGACGCTCTTTATTCTATAAGACATTTTTTCATCTTCTCCCTTTGATTTTCTTTTACTCAAATTTCATTTTTTCTTCTTCTTCTACCCAACCTAGGCGAACTTACATCTATTTTGTTTTCTTTTCATAATCATGGACGGGCCTCCGTCCCCAACCGTCGAGGCCACCATTGTCTCTCCCTCATCACCATCTCATACTGCCCAGCTCACCTCCGGTCTCAGACTATTGTTTATGCTCCTGTCGAAAATCCCCCTTTTAACCCAAGTTGCCATTTTACATGTTCTGCAGCTCTCAGAGCCATCAAAATACCTTGACCTGACATCTAATTTGGTAGTATCTCTGATACGTGCAGTGTTGACGCCTTCAACTCCGCGGCCAGTATCCTCTGTCCAGAAATTCACTACGCGCAACGTTGAGATTAAGGGCAAGAAATGGGTTAGCTCATATGCCTCTCCTCCTCCGCCCGAGACCGACATCAGGGATTCACTGATAAAAGTCGTGGAGAGCATGAGAGATCTGAGCGTGAAAGAGAGCAACGTCGGGATTCCTCCCTTTGCCCACGTAGAGGCGGAATGGACAGGATATAGAGCTTCAGCCTCGAAAAGAGAGCATTTGCCTAAAATATCAGAGGTGGCCAAGTATCATGAAATGATGAAAGAATGTCAAAAGCCTACGACAGTGCTCTACTTCCACGGCGGCGCCTACTACCTTTGCGATCCTGCTACACACCGTGATACGGTAACAAAACTGGCCGAGTTGACCAAGGGAAGATGCTATTCGGTGCGATATCGACTGGCGCCGAAGGATCCATTCCCAAGCGCGCTGCTGGATGCTCTTGTTTCCTACTTTACGCTGCTTTATCCGCCGCCAGATGCCTTTCATGAGGCTGTGAAACCCGAGCACATTGTTTTTGCGGGAGACAGGTATGACTTCTTTCGGACATATATATCATCGCATGTCGTGCCACTTCAGCTGTCAGACTAGCTAACGCGATCAACGCATCTTTTTCTTGTACTACAGCGCCGGTGGAAATCTCGCTCTTGCGCTACTGCAGGTGCTTCTCGAGCTACGTCGCACGAACCTTCGAATTCAATGGTACGGCGAGCTCCGCGAGCTCCCTCTACCAGCGGGCATTGCTTGTGTCTCCCCATGGGTTGATATCACGCACAGCACACCTCCCTGGCAAGGCCAAGATCCTCATCCTTTTGACTATCTGCCCAAGCCACGACCCGAGTTTGAGGCCCAGATACCTCCTTGTTCGATCTGGCCAGCAAATCCTCCGCGGAAGCGCTTCTATGTGGACGACGATCTAGCCACGCATCCGCTGGTGACACTCATCATGAATCGCTCATGGGAAGGCTCGCCGCCCATGTGGATGTGCACGGGCTGGGAGCTGCTCTCCTACGAAGACAAGGCCTTGGCAATGAAGCTCGCCGCCGACGGTGTACCTTTGGTGTTTGAAGAATACGAAGCAATGTCACACTGCTTTGCGCTATTCCTGGAGCGCCTGCCTGCTTCACAGCGTTGCCTCTCGAGCTGGGCCAGTTTCATCAGCAAGGCGGTCGAAAATCCGACGTCAATTGAGTCCCGCGCAACGACTATTAAAGCACGGACGCTGGAAGAAGTTCCTCTGAAATTTGACGAGCTTCTCGATGAATCCCTTGAAGAGATACAGGCTGCTGTTGTAATTAAGGCTGGCGAGGGAGCTGAGCATCCAGAGATTGCAGCAAAGTTGTAAATATGACACACCAGATATTATACGGATAAAGCATACAACATGACGAATGATGTATATACATAAAATATATAACAATACCCTTCTGCTTTGATTTTACCTATTTACATGCTGAATTACACAATTTCATATCAACGTGGAATGACATCTGTAAGCCATGTCAAGCTTAAGCTCCAAACCAATCGGGCTCCGCTGTGGCACCGCAGCCCGCTAAAACCCGTTGGCGCAGCTATGCGATTTGCACATGCATTTTTTGGTGACATGAAGAAACTCCAAACCACCTCTTTCTTCCCATCCCTCTCAATTCTCACTCAGAACAGGCCAATTGGGCGCCACGCAGGCCGCTGATCGACAATGGAGCGCCACAAGCAGGCCGTGACCAAGATTGCCGCCGCCGTCCGGGGCTACTTTGAGCGCGGCGAGTCGTACCGCATCTTCCATGGCTCGACGAACAGCACTCGCCCTCGTCCCGGCCCCGGCCACCGCGCCGTCGACATCAGCGCCCTCGGCAACGTCCTGGCGGTCGACCGCGGCGCGCGGACGGCCCTCGTCGAGCCCAATGTGCCCATGGACCGCCTGGTCGAGGCGACGCTGCGCCACGGCCTGGTGCCGCCCGTTGTGATGGAGTTCCCCGGCATCACGGCCGGTGGCGGCTACGCGGGCACCGCCGGCGAGAGCAGCTCGTTCCGCCACGGCTTTTTCGACGAGACGATCAACTATGTCGAGATGGTGCTTGGCAACGGCGAGGTCGTGCAGGCGTCGCCCACCGAGCGCTCGGATCTGTTCCGCGGCGCAGCGGGAGCTGTTGGAACGTTGGGCGTCACGACGCTCATGGAGCTGAACCTCATTGAGGCGCGCAAGTTTGTCCAGACGACGTACCACCGCACAAACAGCGTGGCCGAGGCCGCTGCCCGCGTGCGAGCCGAGACGCAGGACCCCAAGAACGACTACGTCGACGGCATCCTCTTCTCCAAGGACCACGGCGTCGTCATCACCGGCCGCTTGACGGACGACAAGCCCGACAACCGCAAGGCTCAGACCTTTAGCCACGCCCAAGACCCGTGGTACTACCTCCACGTGCAGGACAAGACGCTACACGCCTCAGCCGAAACGCCGCTCGACGCCGTCACCGACTACATCCCGCTCGCCGAGTACCTCTTTCGCTACGACCGTGCGGGCTTCTGGGTCGGCGCCCAGGGCTTCACCTACTTCAAGTACGTGCCCTTCACGAGCTTCTGGCGCTGGTTCCTCGACGACTTCATGCACACGCGCATGCTCTACCGCGCCCTGCACGCCAGCGGCGAGTCGGCGCGCTTCGTCGTCCAAGACCTGGCCATCCCCTACGACAAGGCCGCCGAGTTCGTCGACTATACCACCGACGAATTCGGCATCTGGCCCCTCTGGCTGTGCCCCCTCAAGGAGACGCCCAACCCGACCTTTCACCCAACGTGCGAGACGGAGATCTCAGAAAACGGCAGCAAAGTCGTCCCCAAGCCCATGCTCAACATTGGCGTCTGGGGCTGGGGTCCCGAGAGCCACGACGACTTCATCACAAAGAACCGCGCGCTCGAGGACAAGCTCGTCCAGCTCGGCGGCCGCAAGTGGCTCTACGCACACACGTACTACTCCGAGGACGAGTTCTGGCAGGTCTACGACAAGCCGTGGTACCAGGCCCTGAGGGAGAAATACAGCGCTACGACACTGCCCTCGGTCTATGACAAGGTCAAGATTGACATTGAGGCGAGTAAGAGGGAGCGGCAGCTGTGGAAGAAGTCGCTCAAGAGCAAGTGGCCTGTGGGTGGATTATACGGGATCTGGAGAAGTATTCTCACGAGGGACTATAACCTGCATAGGCATGCGGAGTGGAAATACAAGGGAGACGAGTGATGCATATATATAAAAAGAGAGAGTGGAAGAGAAATAGAGACAGAGAAAAGGAGCTTGATGTGAACATGACAGGGATTAGATTAAACCAAAAGAAGGCTTGCTTTGCGGCTTACTGTTAGATATGCAATGCGATGGGCCAAGAATGGCCTTGTAAAACAAAATAGAAACCAATGGATACCCTAAGCATATAAATCTTGCATTTATATCATCACATAGTCTTTCAAAGCAACTTCATCATTCGCACATCATATCATGTCTATATTTTGAAGGCTCAAGCTCCTGAGAGCAAAGCTCATCTCTAAAATACTTTACACTAATGATACCCGGCACACGATTGTGCATCATTTCTTTTGCTCCCTCCTTGTATTTTATTTCTTCACGGCTTCTCATTACGGGTCTTATACTTGCCCAACCTTTGCCGTCTATATTCAGAAAATAGAAAAAAAAAAAAAATCATTGCAACAAATTCCAAGTTTATCATCTGCGTTTCCCTTCAAGCAGATGAGTCTATCGCTGTGCTTTCGTCGTGCCACTAGATAGCGTAGTACTCCCGTAAAAATCGCCCAATAGTGGTTTTTTAAAAATAGGACGCCGTGTGCTCCATGCCGCACAAATTATTCAAACAGAAAAAAATAAGTTTTCTTTTATGTTCAATGAAAAAGGTGGTGAAAGAAGAAGATTGGTAGTCTAAGCCAATTTTTAAGCCTGGACCTTGTACTCGCGCTTGAACATGTCGTCAATCTTCTCCAGGTAGTAGGTGCCAGGAGCAATGGTAGAGGCATCACCCTTGGGGGTGTAGTTCTTCTGGAGGTGGGCCTGCTTTCGGAGGTTGCACATCTCATCATAAGTCTCGGGAGGGACAGCTCGGCGGGCCTCCAGACGAGCGGGGATGTCCAGGACCTTGTGGATGTTCTCGACGTTGCCAACAACGCGGAGAGACAGGAAGGTGGCGGCGAGACCGGAGCCGTAGCTGAAGAGACCAATTCGCTTGTTCTCGAGAGCCTTGGCGTCGTTAAAGGACAGCAGACTGGCCAGACCACCCCAGACACTGGCGCAGTACATGTTGCCGCAGAGGGTGGCAACCTGGATGGCGGGGTTGACGCGCTCCTGGAAGCGCTTCTTGGTGAGTCCCATAAAGGTCTTCTCCAGAGCCTTGTCGGTCAGGGACTTCTCATAATCCATGTCACGCAGCTCAGGGGCGACCTCGGCGAAGGCAGCGGCATCAGCGTTGTTCAGGAAGTCGTGGTACAGCAGTCTGGCGTATGACTTCTGGACCAGCTTGCAGGTAGGGGCATGGAAGGCAAGGTAGTCGAAGCGGTCGAGAGGGGTCTTGCTGGAATCGACACCGTTGGTGGTGCCGTTGGCAAACTTGGCCTCCTTCTTGCAGTAGTCCCGGTAGGCAGCATCAAGAGCCTTGGTGTAGCAAGTGAGGGAGAAGTGGCCGTCGACAACGGGGTACTCGCTGGTCAGGTCAGGCTTGTAGAAGTCGTAGGCGTGCTGCATGAAAGTGCCACGCAGACCGGGCTCAACAACAAGAGGGGCGTTAGGGCCAACAAGAATGGCCACGGCGCCAGCGCCACCGGTTGGTCGGGCAGCACCCTTGGCGTAGAGGGCAATGTCACCAGCGACCACAATGGCGTCACGGCCGTCCCAGCCGGAAGACTCGATCCAGTTGACACTGTTGATGAAGGCGTTGGTGCCGCCGTAGCAGGCGTTGAGAGTGTCGACACCCTCAATGTTGGTGTTGTCACCAAACAGCTGCATCAGGACAGTCTTGACGGACTTGGACTTGTCGAGGATGGTCTCGGTGCCAACCTCGAGACGGCCGATCTCGTTGACGTCGATGTTGTAGTTCTTGATGAGTCTTGAAGTGACGGTGAGAGCCATGGAGTAGATATCTAGAGTCAATGTCAGCCGAGGACTCAAGAATTCAGGGGTTATGGGAGGGCAGAGAAAAAAAAAAGTGTAGCAAAGGATGCGCGGGCGGGCGAAGAGAAATGCCAAACTCACCCTCACGGTCGTCACAGAAGGCCATCTTGGTCTGGCCTAGACCAATTGTGTACTTGCCAGCGGCAGCACCATCGAACTTCTCGAGCTCGGTCTGCTCAACATACTGTTGGGAGAAATCACTGTCAGCGGCATGATTTTTGAGGATTGTGGTGGATGGAGGGGCAATTGACGAACCTGACTGGGGAAGTAGATCTCAATGGCCTTGATGCCAATGTTCTGAGGTCGAGCGGACATTCTGAAGGTAGAGCTGGGTGCAATGAAGCTTGTGAAAGAGCTTTGCGAGGGAGTTGAAGAGTCAAGGAGTGAAGGAGAGGAAAGCTGCCAGCTCAGGAGGGGATACCGTCAACTTTCTGGCTGGGACGTGGCGGGCTGCAAGTCCATTTAAAGGTTTTCACCGCCCTCGCTGTAGCGCCTTAGTCGCAGGGGACTGCATAGCGGCAGCGCTTCTGCCAGGGGTTGCGCTACCAGTGGACACTCCCGCTATGGTTTAGCAGGCAGAGGTGCATCCACAGGGGGGGATCCAGATGCTGGCCAGGTGGGGATCGGCCGTTGTTTTTTTCTTTTTTTGATCGCATCTATCTGGCCTTGGAAATTGCATGGCGAATAGATTGCCGGTAGTGCGAGCTTTGCTCTCTTAGCGGATCGCGACTACGAGTACGGAGCACCACGCGAATACCTGAGCACAAAGATACGAGCAAGTGTGTGAGAAACCCAGCAGGGGAATATCGAGATCTAGATACATGCAGCAGGACACCCGAATCCTGATCTTCTTGGGCTTCAGATTGTCTGATCTGTCCCTCCCTGAGAATCCTCCATGCGAGCGTTATCTCTGATTCCTCACAAGCGAGTAAGTTTGTGGGGGAAAGGAAAATCTAACATCATCAAGTGGGCTCTGTCTGCTGCTACTCCTTATCCGCCCCAAAAATTCTTGTAGCAGCAGCAATCTCTACCTCAGGCACTCTCCCAAATGCTCTCGTGCCATTGCTACCGTGTCCTCGCTTTACGCTCGCGGGTCCAATTCGCTCCATACTCTGGAGCCATCAGCTTGCTATTAGCACTCTATATGTGGCTTTTCAGTCGGCCCGCATGTCGTCCCTGATTCTCTCTCCTGTCAAGTGCCAGCTCACTCACTGCCTCTATTCCCATCGCCCAGATCGCAGCGCATTGTCCAAAGTCTTACCATGTTGCGTTGTCAATTGCCCCACCACCTTTTTCTCTCTTGCATCCTATATCGCTGCAATCCTCCTCGTCCCGCCATTCCCTCTTCAGCTTAGGCTTCACTTACATGGGACCAACGCCAGCATAATCTCCTTTCAGCCATCTATGTAGATGGCCCTTTTCAGCGCTGCAAGTTGCATCATTGACCCTGGCTTGGACAAGAGTTACACAGTTCTAGGACAAATCTCAGCCGGGCCGGGCATAATTGCGGCTAGTTCCATCACGGAATCTTAATGCGCCGAATCTAATGTCGCCGACTATTCTTCCCTTCTCTCCGTGAGCTTGCTCCGAAATCTATCTCTGCATGACCAATGGCGGAAATGGAGAGTCAGACTGAACACGGTGAGACCGATGTTTTGGCCTTGCATTCACCGACATCTGGTACGCAGGGACAGATGCTGCTTGTAAAAATCTTTGTGCCACCTCGTCCTAAGACGTGTCTTTACCCTCTCCCATTGTCTTTTCCTGGAGTACAAGCAGATACTTTGTAGGAAACTTTACAATCTTGATTCAGCAACGACATCCAAAGCCTCCTTTGCTGACAGGCTTGAGGCTTGTGAGGCATAAACTACGAGGCCACAAAGCGCAAATCATCCGCAATTTGTTGCCAGACTGGGTGCCCAAGGTAGCACCTCATCATGTAGATGCTATCGTCACTCCGCAACCACGCAGGCAACGGCTTCGTTCACGACGTCCGCTCGGATTCCGGGACGGCCCCACTACCGGCCTCGTAACTCGGATCGCAGATGTCGCGACCCAGCTTCGCGAGAATCAAAGGAAGGTGCCCAAGACAAACGGCAGAGCTGAATTACACAATCCTTGGCAAGTTGATAAGATTGGCCATCGGTGATGTGTCGCATTCTAATAAATTACAGCCAACTCTAGATTGCCGTGCATGAAACAGTAAAACTCGATGATTCGAGAATAGATACGAATACGAATAGGACTAGTACCTTGCGAATACGCTCAGATTTAGAACCAAAACATGTACTTTAAATGTGCGCTAATTACAGGTATGGGGCCCGCAGCGGCCTAGTCCCTATTGGCCAGCGACCGCCAACCTGCGTACTCGTACTACAATCAATCTGTACGTGATCGCCAACAATTGAGAGGCTGCAACGTCAATGTGTTTATCGCAACAAGGCTGCTTCATTGCGGGGAAGCGGCATCTCCCAGTGCTCGTGCACGGACGCCGTGATCTTGAGATTTGCAGAATCCCAGCCAGGGTCTTATCGATATGAGATTTCTGTATACGCGAGAGAGAGCATCTCAGTGGATAGAGATCAAGAGGGCTACCTCGTAATCGGCAAAAGCCACCAGAAGGAGACTAGAAAATGATAAATTGAAGTAGTTTGAGTAGATAAAACGACATAAAAACAATAAATAAAAACGTGACGATATTGCACTCCTTCGTATCTGAGTGATAGTTTCTGTATAATCCACGGTCGTAGAGTGCGATCATGAGAATTCCAAGCCTCAATACTACCATCTTTGAGAGGTAGCTTTGTTGAAAATGCGGCATATAAATACCCATTAAACGACCAAGATAAAAATCTTGAGAACATCCAATCAATATAACATGTTTCAAAGCAAAAAACACGGGATGATTATAAATATGAGAGTATTCTTAAGTATTCTAATTTCATGTACTCTATTGATATGGGCCAATAATACTAAAACTACAAATTCCAAAAAACGCCACGCTATGCGATCCCTTGTGTGACATTCGTCAGGCCACAATCATACACGCTCATACTCGGAATCCGAAGTCGTGCTCTTCTTTTCCTCTTTCACAGTTCCTGCAGCCTCTCCCGTCTCTACAGCCTCGGGCTTCGCCTCATCCTTTGCAGCCTCCTCTCCAGCGGACGGAGACTGTTTAGGAGTATCATCAGCACTCTTAGTATCAGTGCTCTCCTTCTTATCCGAAGCCTCATCATTCTTTTTCTCGGCCTCATCACTCTTCTTCTTCTCCTCTTCAGCCTTGAGCTTATTCTTCTCCTCTTCCTCTCGCTCCTTGCGGCGTTTCTCAGCCTCTTGAATCTCCTTTTCCTTCTTATCCTTGCGAGTCTGAATCACCCAGGCATCAGCAGCCTCAATGGCCTCCTCAGGAGAACGCTTGTGCCGAAGAAGCAGTCCCTGAATCTCAGCAGGGCTGAACTCGTGCTCGGGGATCTTGGCTGAGAAAAGCGTAGACAAATCTTCAATGCGCTCAGAGATCTCGGCGTGCTGTCGAGCCCATCTCTCCTTTGCCTCCTCGGAGGGCTCAGCACGCTTAGGAGTACTAGAACCGTCCTTGGCCTTGATAGCAAGCTCGCTTGAAGTGAACTCGCTCTCAAAGGGAGCGTAGATGGCACGGAAGATGGACTCGGACATGGTCTTGTCGGCAAGAGAAAAGGGAACAATCATATCCACACGACCGGGGCGGATCAGCGCCTTGTCCAGCTTCTCAATGTGGTTGGTTGTCATGATGAGCAGACGTCCCTCTTGCGAGGCAACCCCATCAAGGATGTTGAGGAGGCCAGAGAGTGAAAGGCGACCACTCGATCCAGAGTTTGAATTAGAAGAAGATGAAGGAGGAGGAGGAGGAGCTGAAGGATCGGCGCCTGGAACGGGGGTGGGCGCAGCGTCTGGCTCTTCTCGCGTATGAGTCAAGCCAGCAGTGTCGATATCCTCGAGAAGGACGAGGCAACGAGTAGGGAGGCTACCGAAGAGAGAAGTGAGGCCCTCTTCGGTGGCGTTGATGGAGCTAAGGCTGACAATGTAAATCTTCATACGGAAGTATCCTGCCAGGGCCAAGCTGAGCGAGCTCTTTCCGGTGCCTGGAGGACCATAGAGGAGGTAGCCGCGTCGGTAGGGGATACCACGGTTGGCATACCACCGACGAGTAGCAGGGTTGAGGTAGTCAGCGGTGTCGGCAATCAGGTCCTGCTTCAGCTTCTCATTCAGGATGACGGTAGAGAAGGGGCGGTTAGGACGAGACAGGCTGCGCTGCCAGTATGGCTCTCCACCATAAGCAGAGCCGCTGGAGCTTCTATAGATGAGAGTCTTGCGTTCGTCCTTCTTGAGGTACATCTGGCGGGCCTCGGCAAGGAGCTCCTTTAGAAGGCGAGGGTTCCGACCAAAGCATGAGATGGAGAGCTCCTCTCGCTCGCTGGCGCTCTGAAAGTTGATCTGCTGCTGGTTCTGGTGGCGCTCAAAAAACAGAGGGCGGCTCTTGTACCAGAACAGGTGAGAGCCAAAGGACGGGGTATAATGAAGGTTCTGCTTTGGCCCCATGAAATCGACAACAGGCACGTCCTCGTCACCCTCATCGTCGCTGTCGTCATCCGAGCTTCCTCCCCAGACGTAGCTGCTGCGGGAGTAGAGGTCGGTATTGACCAGGAAGCGGCGCGAATTTTGCGAAAACTTTTGGCGCGAAATCCAAAGCATGAGCATGTTGTAGATCTCGTCATCGGTGCGTACCCTGAAGGACGACATGAGATACTCGTCGATCCAAGCCCACAGAGAAGTGCTGATGTAGCCCCATACGAAGTTGAGGCCAAAAATGGCGACTATGAGGGGGATGTAGAAGTTGAGGTCAATGCCGAGATACGTGTGCAAGGCGGATGAGAACATGGAGAAGCCAGGGAAGAAGTAATTGAGCAAGGCGAATTGGGGATTAGGCACGATGCCTCCTGGCAGCTGGGCCGACATGTTGATGAAGGGATCCATGATTGCTGCTTGTTTGATCCAGGCTTGAGGGACGGAAGATATGGAATGTTGGTGTGTAAGGGACGGATCCCAGCAAAAAGCACTGCTCAGTTCAATGTATATAAGTAAGTAGCAGTGAATTGAGCTGTGAGCGAGCCTCGCCTCCCAGAAAAATCCTAGATGAAGCAAACCCAAAGCTGCTCTGTAGGAAGAAAACAGGAGTGGGAATGTCTTGTCTTACATGCAGCCATAAGACGAGCGTTCCGTCCCTTATATACATGTATCTTGCTCCAGACAAATCAAGCCTGGACGGGAGCCAAGCCAGCGGCCCAAGGATGGTGTTTGACAGCTGAGCTGCGGCCTGGACGGTGGAGACGAGGCCAGGCGATGTGAATGGCCAGCGCCAGCATTGCCGGCAGATCTCGTTGGATGACTCCCGTCCGAGTGGAGACTTGGCTGCCTGATTGCGCCGGAGCTTGGATGGGAGGCCCCTCTTTGGAGCCGCCACCGAATTTTGTCTGCATGTGCTTTTCCCAGCAAAGAGTGTACAGTAAAATATGTTGTATTGCTGTTTTCCCAATCATAACTGAATACGAAGTGTGTGTTTATTATGAAATTTGGTAATTAAAATGACAACTTCGCAAAGTTTGGCAGCAGCGTGGCACAAAGCATTTGTCAATGGCTATTCGTCGCGTGCTCCGTGGAATCTAATGCTGTGCCATCCACCCATCCACCATTTCCTCCCTGCATGTTAAAGTGCTTCTCCAAATGCAATCATCTTTCTCTCTCTCCATAGCCTCCATACCGATCATAAGCGATCTAGCAAAAAAAAGACCGTGCACAAAAACAGTAAAAAATCATCAAACAAGTTAAACAAGGATCTGACCGCCGATTGAGTCACTGGCGAGAACCATATTGAGCCGCAGTGCTCCAGCTGGCAGCTAAGCCTCACAGCCTCCTCCCAGTGAGCCTCTGGCTTCAATGGATGTTCTCTCTCCGGCGCAGGTGCCTTGTAAGGCTGCCTGGACAAGGAGAAAACGGTCCCATCAGCGCGAATCCCAGTCGGGACAAATGCTGCACGCTAGCCTCGGTGCAAATTCACTGAGCATCTTCACTGTAAATAGAGCTGGTGTTAATTATGGCGGTTCTTGAGAAAAAGTGGAGGGGAATAGCACCGCCTCTTTGACACGGCAGGACAGGCATGAATGGCCCAAACCTGCGCCTATAAAGAACGTAGAAATCTAACGGATGTTGCCCGAGTACCTATGAGATGCAACGGGTTATTCTAACCAACGCTGGATAGGAAAGTCACAGTCGTATGGTGCAAGATGCTGTATACTTCAAGGGAAACATCATGTGTTGACGTACAGTTCATATAGCAAAATATACTGTCTTGCGCACTGTCAACCGTATATAAGAAGTCGAAATCCATGCTTAGGGATCCTCAGACTCGCACACGATTTGCTCCAAATCAATCGAATTATGAGCAGCGGAGCTCAAGGTCATCTAAGGCTTACCCAACCCAACCTCCCACGAAACTATGATCTTGGTTTACATCACTGATTGTACCTTCGTCTTGAAGGGTCGAATAGTTTGGTTAAGATCAAATTCATAAGTGGCAGCAAAATCTAAATATCTTAACCGTATTTCGCATCAGGGAATATTTTACTTGCCAAATACCTGCCTAGTGAGACAAATCACACTCCCCAGCTGATAGGCGTTTCACCATCACGTAGGGGCACGACTCCAAGCTTTTCCAGTAACCGTAGAATTCCCCAGGACCATGTTCCTGTGTAAATAGAAGAGGGCTGAGCTAAGATCAAGTTAATATACGGAATAGAGCCGAGTATATATTGCGTGGCACATATCTTCTGCGAGCTTGAAAAGCCACTCCAGAGCCCCGTTAGGAAGCTTCGTATAGTTGAGTAGCAAAGTATGGCATGACTATGGGTTATTGTTAATATCAGATTTTGAACAATTAAAGCTCATCTATTGCAACAGACGTTGCGAGTCTTGAACCTATCTCGTATGAAGCGTGCGTGCGTTTCCTTCACATACGAGGCATTTTGCATTCTCTCCCGCCGTTGTTGATATCGACGAACACTATTCTAGTAGCTGGTTCTACGAATTGATAGCGGCTTTCGCTTCACTTATTCGAAATGTAACGCCTTCACATGTCTGAAAGGCCATCTTCTTTCACCGCCGTTATTATGTCCGCGATGTAAATTTGGCTTTGTGGCCATTCATGTGCGTCACTGTGTACTCGGTAGCTTGCATAGAGGGTATCGTAATGTTTCCACTCCCTTCTCGCTTTCTCTGAGACTGAAAACCTGCTTTGTAGACGATTAAAAATTACAAAGATAATACATCAATGAAGAAGGAAAAAGGAAATATAGTAGTACAACAGTCCAATATCTCATTCAGCGTAATGCATGCCATGGTCTCATTCCTCCGGTTCCTCCATCCCTTTCTATCCAAAGCTTGTCGCTCGGGGCCATTCGTGCACCTCGTTATGTGCCCTGTGGTTCTTAGAAGGTGAAATCGACGCTGCCAGTCTCCTGAGCTCTCTTGAGGAGGCTCATGCCACGCTGATCTTGGAAAAGCGGTTTTTCCACTGAGTCGACTGCAGCCTTAATCATTGGGCCAAGTTCTCTGCCGTCTCCCAACCAAAGTGTTGGCGTCTCCGGGAACTTGGCCAAAGGCACGAAGGCCATGGCTTCCGTGCTCCAGCCAGCTTCGTCGTTGATGATAATATCAGGGCGCAACACTTCTGGTCCCTTTGACAGGTGATCAAACAGTATTTTGATTGCCACGGGGGTACCGACGAGGATATCCGCGGAACGGACGAAGTCTTTCATAAGCCTTATCACTCTGGCTTTTAATTCTGGCTCATTGGATTCGTAAGTGATCGGGTCGTTGGCTCTCATCTCCAAAATCTCGAACATCAACAGGTTTGCTTCAGGATCTGCTGTCGCTCGTGCTCGCAACTGCGATGAGATGGAGTAAGGACTTGCAGCTGGGTTGCGCTTATTAAACTCCTTTTCGCGGAGCGTGTTTATCAAATGGACGATGGTGCGTTCTGTGGGGGTGGCGTTATCACTCAATTCCATAACCTCAGGTTTGCGGACGGTTGCGTCAAGCAAGGCCGCAACTTCTGCTTTCCATGTATGAACTCGAATGATGATCTTGTCTTGCATCATGTTTCTCAAGCGAATCACAGCATCTACGACCTGGTTATTTCGAGGAGCCGTCCAAACCACCAGCGACTTGCGCAGGGTCTTGACCTCTCGAGTAGCTAGTTCCGCCAGCTGAGCCCAGGTCATCCCTGCCGCGGCCAAGCGGTGTAGTCGGAGTTGGTTTTTGATGTCTTCGATGGTGATATTACCAGCAGTGCCCTCAGCAGCGAGAGAGGGTTCGACAACGGGAGTGTCAATCGTTTGATCTGGTGTATCCTTCTGTCCATCTTCGGTAGTGTCAATCCCATTACCCGCCTTTGGGTTGTTGATGTTTTGGGCTTGACCTTCAGCCTCGTCTTCAGCCTTGAGGACTGTTGGATCTGAGAACAGAGTAGGTGAAGTGTCCATAACTCCTCCTTCCACGACGGCCTGCGCGATGAGGGTTCCAAAATAGGTCTTTCCTGAGCCGGGACCTCCCGCAATAATGACCTTGCCCTGTTTAGTCTTCTTCAGGATGTGCGCTGCTTCAAGGTGCTGTCCAACAAAACGACCATTGGCAGCGCCATCCGCGATGCCTGGGAATCTCTTCCACAGGTCTAACTCTCGAGGTATGAGGTCCGGGTTGAAGGCTAAAATGTATTCCCACCATTCTTCAGCGGATGAATTAGCCTCCACGTGGTTCATGAGGTTGATTGCATTTGCCTCGCAACGCAATGATTTATCATCGACATCATACTCGATACGGGCTAGAATCTTCTTTTCGCGACAAGTAATATCTGCGAAGTATGTGCCGAGATGGATAGGAACTTTATCGGGGGCGTCAACAATTAACGGAGGCCGCTTGAAACACCAAGGCCAGTCTGCCTGGAGAGGAACTTCTACGTAGAACAAGGCAATGTCTTCATGTACTCCGGCTGGTAGATTGACTCGAAAGCCGTTCCAGGGTTCGTCTTCGTCGTAGTTCATTACTGGGCGGATGCGGATGATGTTCCGTTGCTGGCGTAGCCAGGTATGGATTCGCTCAAAGTGTGCTATCTCGTCTTCTCCCGGCTGAGCGCGGAGTTCTTTGGCGATGAGCTTTGCCTGAATATATCGACGAACGTTGTCTGTTGCATCGGGCGTTTGCAGGGTGATGTGATCTGATATTATTGAGACATAGCCGTAGACATAGTTGGTGGCGTGTTCCATGTAAGTACTGTCGTACACTGCTTCGGTGATGGTTATCTGTTCCCCGACCTCCTCTTCATCTGCTTCGCACTCCTCGAGTTCGTGGAGCTTCCGTTGAGCATCTGCGAGTTTGTTGTAGGCCTTGGAAGTGGCTAATTCGAAGTGGTCTTGGAGTTTCATGGCTACTTCATTGATTTGATCGGTTGAGAGCAGTGCCTCGGGCACTTTGTGTGGGCGTTGCGCGATGCTAACAAAGATCCGTGCGCGACATCCCACTTCCGGGAGTAGTTCGCCTTTAAAGCTTTCGTCTAGGATAATTGTGAGCATGTAGGCGCGCGGCCGGTTGTTCGCTTCAATGCCGTAGACCTTGATGTCGGACGCACACGATTTCCACTCGGTGCCGGGGATTGGAAATATTGTTGCTTGAAAGGGAACTTTAGCGCAGGCGATGGCTTGCTTGGTCTGCCATATGCCGTCCTCGACCACACCGCTGATAAGAGACACGGTTCTTTCATCTCGGGAGATAAAAGCTCTTGTTGCGCCGCCTGCGGTGCTCGTTCGATCCACGCCTTCAAAGGTGACATTGTCATAATCGAGGTTATCGAATTTGCCTTTGCGGCATCCTCTCGTGAATTCTTGGTAAGGATTTCGTCGTCTGCGTCTTCCACGCTGTCTGTTCTGATGACTGACTAGCCGGTCTTCTGGGGTCTTTTGAGTCTTGTCGGCCCTCATTTGTTCAGAAGAGCGATTGGCAGACTCCGCGATGGTCTTGGTGGGGACGATCTCGAGATTTGGGGTGGTAGATTCCATCGTGCTGTTAACCGAATTCAGTCAAGCTTGAAGCCAAGATGCTGTTAACTAGGCGTTTCTGGCGTAGTGTCTGTGAGCGTTTGGCGGGAAGGTCAAGGTACAATGTACTTAAGAGGCAGGGAGGAGTTTAGTATGTATGCGGTGAAGATGGGTGATGAGAAAGGTAGCTGAGACTTCTATGTGGAGACTTTTGTGCGAGTGGGGAAAATGTGTGCCGAATATGGGGCTAGCAGGGCTAAGGTGGGGTGGCTAAGGTACAGTGTTGACAGGGGGTGGGTGGAGTGGTGATTAGAGTATCGTTGAGGGACGCTTCACCATACTGTAAGTTTAAAGCTACCTGGTAATAATAGAGGAAAGTTATCCAGCCCTTTAGCTACTACTGTATCCATAGGCAATCAGGTACTACTGCTACTACTGCTATTTCAAAATGCGTTTGGCAGTTATGTATTTTAGTATGTGGACTGGCTGCCTTATCAAGCAACAGCTAGAGTATCGGATTATGGCAATGCAGTGCTGGATAACTTCTCCCTAATTATCCTAGAAACTTTTAGGCATCCGAACCTCCGAACCCGCTAGGGACGAGCGAAGTTGCTGCATGTGATGCTTCGAGTTGTGACAGTAGTTGCGGGATGTGCACTGCTAGCGCAGATCGCGGTTCCCATCCCGTGTTTGGATATCCCAACCATCGCACTTCAATTCATCAATGCCGTTGTGTGCTCATTTAACAATGATGGATTTAATGATAAACTTTTCTAATCTATCTGTTCGCAGAGAATGGGGGGAGCCTCTGATTGACGGCAACCCTCATTGCAGTTCATGGTGCTCAATGCTGAATTCGTCTTTCCGTATTAGGTATGGCAGTAGTTGTAGTTTGTACCGGATGTTTAACGTTTGCCTTCATCTGTAGAAGGGGCTCTGAGTTATGTTGACGACTGCTTGAGGCGGGTTCTGCGCGGTCTGTGAAAGCTAAGCGAGAGACTGGTTGAGCCAGCTACATCTCAGAAAGAAGGGCCGTGCATTTTATTAAAAGATAGTTTGTGTCTAAATATGAGCTTCTGGCACAAGGCTTTGTGTTAATTCGCAAATGAAACTATATATAGTTTGTTGAGCCTCTGCGGCTTCCGAGAAGCCTAACAAGATATAGTCTAGAGAAGCATACGCATATAGTTTGGCATACATTTTGCACTGCCTGTGGCTCTGGTAATAACTGACAAAAGACTCACTCGTCCCTTGATTAGTCGCTTTGGGGACTCTTATGCGTCTTTTCTGCCTCTATGATGTGCTGATTATTCATTCACTTGGAAGAAGCACTCTTTCGGCCTGCAGATAGAAGGGTGATTCAGCTAAGATGGGGGTAAATTTTCCGTATTCTACACATGTTTACCCCAAGTGTGTCTTCCTATACGAACAAAGACCTGTCTCCACGAGCACGAAACGTGCAAATACCGGTTGTATGCTCTCATCCACTATAGCAGAGATAGCTAGCCCAGTTTGAATAGCAGCACTGATGCATACTACTCCATTTGAGATATGCTGCGTATTACCCTGCAACTGATACTGATTTTTCGCAAGTATTTGCATCTGCATAGTAATATGATAGTCAGTAAAGAAGTTTACGTTGGAAGGGAGAAGGTTTAAGGGTGAGAAAGTCAAACAAGCGTAAACTCAATCAGAGCCGTCAATTATTCTTGTTCTTGCCTGAGCGTATTCTGCATGACAACTTCAAGATTGTCTACTAAATGAGATATCGAAGCTAACAATAATGGTACCGAATGTTGCCATGCTCAACCTCCCTGAAATTGTAGAACTCAGCAGAAAAAGCGAGTCATCTCCTCAAAAAATTATGGACAGCTCCTCTCACTGTTTTCGGACGTAGTTCCTAAGTAGGTCGTAAATTTGGCTCTCAAATGCTCTCTGTACTAGGTATTTGAGCACCTTGGGCTTTTCATGCTGAAATTGAGAAACGCTTCGAGATCTCCGCATCAAAATATCTCAACTAGCGCTTTCTTCCGTTCTTCTGACGGCTTCAAGAGGTGCTCCATCAGAGCCTTGTCGCGAGCAGACATTTCTATATTCTCTGGATCGAGGACTGGCAGTAATTAAACCGTGACAAGGTGACAAGGCGAAGACTGGAGGAAAGAAGAGAGAAGTTTGGTTGGGCCTAGAATATGCTAAGGTCAACTGAAAATGAGGAGAATGCTAACCTATAATCCCAGGCAGCTTGGCCACGTACCTTGGCGTTTGCACTGAATACCTGCATTGTGCACAGTCACATAAGGCAGTAGTTATACCACGAAGATACTTAGATGCAAATAGAATCCATTACGGATACATAGATGCTGATAGAATAAACAGTGTAATTCAACCGTGTAAATATCTATTATTAGGCGGTAGTAATCTAGCGCACTCAGGAACCAAACAAATATAGAAAGGATTAAGCCAAACAGTCCCTAGTAACTCCATCCTTTGACTTTGGTACACCCCAACGCCATTCATGAAATAAGAGTCCCATGATCATGTCTATAATTTACAACCCAAATCAGTCCACGCCTCGTATCGCCTAAAAAGTGGCAACTCAAGTCTCCTTATTTCCATCCAAGTATCGTTATGCTGCGCCCTTAATGTTAGCAAATGAGCTCTCAGGGTAATCAATCATATTCCATGAATCATCCAAGTCGCCCATTTCTCTAGCCACTGTCAAGATCAAACTGCTCTCTCCAGTCTTGTCACCCGAGGCTTCCCAGAAGACGGCACCTCCGAGGTCCCTGCTCATGAGATACTCGGCCTTCCATCGAGCGGTATCGACGGTATCGTATGAAACGAGCTCTTTTGATGCTTCATCATAACAGTACGCTGCGATGATTCTACTATTGATGTAGACGTCTGAGTTAGGTCGTGGCAGGTCACGATACAGCCAGACACCTTGCTCAATGGAGCCCTGTCCCAAGCCCTGGTAGGGCTGACCAAGACCTTGAGTGTTCATAAATGAGCGGCCGTAGAGAGGAAGGCCGAAGATGATCTTACTAGGATCAATTCCGTTGGCAAGGTAGCCATCTACTGCGTCATTGGAGTTAAACTTGGTGCTGGTAGGATTGTGAGGGTCAGCGAAGACGTTGGCTTGATTTCCCGAGGTATCGTCCCAGCTGCCAGCGTAATCGTAGGCCATGAGATGCCAAGAATCAACATATTGGTCCATTGCTGGCATATCGAGAATGCCATAGTGCTGAGGGCCAGCAGGCGTCGCGACAGTGAGAAGGTAGTGATAATCTTGGTTATTGCGCCCTGCATACTCGTCCAAAGCCTCTCGACACTCTCTGAGCAGATACACAAAATTTTGCGCTTCTTGTTGAGAAAGGGGGTATTCATAGTCGATGTCGAGACCATCGAATCCCCAGCGAGCGAGAAGTTCAACAGCGGTCCGAGCAAACTGGCGTCGGCCAGCTTCTGAGCTGAGAGCAGGGTCAAATTTGCCTTGTTGTGATGCGGTCCAGCCGCCGATAGAAAGCAGAGTCTTCATATGGCGGTGCTGCTTTTTCAGCAGGAACACCTGTTCTATAGCACCGTGGACGTTGTTTGCGGATTCATCCCAACTTTGGTTGTCGCCGAAACGCTTTTGCTCATCGCCCCAAGTATCAATCGAGATGCTGCGCACCTTATTAGCCAACTAGTTCATCGAAGTAAAGGTTTCTGTCTTCTTTGCGGAGGAGCCTTACACAGATCCATCGCTGCCAATTCCAGCAAACGCATATAATAAATGCGTAATCTCCTCGGCGGGGAGATTTTGAGGCAGATAGCCTGCGCCGTAGATGCTCCTACTATTGTTAGTAGCTATTCTCGACAAGTTGGTGTTGGTCGTAAAAATGTGACGAGCTTACCAGTCTGTAAAATACACAACATTCTTCTTTTTTCCATGTGATCTGTTTCTGGAGCCCTGTTGTTGATCACTTGCGCCAGCGTTGCTCGATTTGGAAAATGGAGGCCTGGCTTCTGATTGTGAAGAAGCATCATGTCCGACTGACCACGAGGCCGAAGGAGAAGACGGCCATGGAGTTGGATTGCTCTGCCATGGAGCCGAAAATGGCGACGTGGGCGGTTGCGTATCAGACCCTAGATCGAACGTCTTGGGAGCCGATAGCTCTGGGTGTGATGACTGAGAAGCAAAAGTCTCCAGAACGACGGGCTCATCATGGAGCGGCTCTGAGCCGAATGGCAGAGAGCCAGCTGGCCCACTCGATACTGGTAAAGAAAGAGGCACTGCGTGCTGCTCTGGGTCTTGACATCTTTCAGCAACTGTTGGAGCAGCCAGAGCAACTCTGGCCACAAGTGGCAGAGCGGCGCAGACGATTTTAAGCATTGTGCGCGAATATCGAGATCAAGTATGCAGTGCCACCAGCAAAATATTCGGGATTGAGAAATATTGATAGTATCAATTTTAAGGCTCCCTGCGGCTTCTTATATGAAGAGAGTTGAAAATAGTGGACGATGCTCGCGGTGGAAGAGCTGAGACACTGTATCAGAGGTATTGAGAACGGTAGACTCGCCGTCTCCTGAATCGCTGCTCAGTCTAGACCACATAATCATAAACTTTCTTCTTCGGAGTACAGTACATCGTGATTAGAGGAATGTAGAGATAGGAGAATAAAAAGGTAGGGACCATGCCGGTGAGTGGCTCTCAAGAGAGTTTGGACGACCGGCAAGACCCGTTTGTGGCTTTGTCGTGGCTAACAACCCGTTGAGTCAGAAAGGACTACGCGACGCTTTAAACGGCCCTATTCTCGCTGGCTCAAAGGAATTTCACTTGTGCGTTGGATGCACCGTTAACAGTAGCTCGAATGGTGGCTGGTATACAGAAGACGGCGATTCTTTCCACTTCAAGATGTATCAGAAAGACAAAGCAATAGCGAGCCAATTACGGATGCAGTGTTCGTTTGTCTTTCCAGCCACTCGCTCAAATCTGGGTGTACACTGGTTTCGGGACCAAGATTAGAACGCAGGGTAAGACATTTTACATCAGCCATAGGGAGGAGCCAGGAATGGAATACTCGATAGCCGCGGGTGGGAATGCGACAAGCCGCACTAGGATTTTCTCAGCAAGGGAGAGTAAGGGAGAAAATCCGAAAAGATGGGCCGACAAAACGTGATCTTTCACGATGAGGCGTCCAGTCGCCCCCGTGGTGGCTTGGCCATGCCAAGGAATTCAATGAATAGGATCTTCAGACAATACTTCCGGTAGCATAGCTGAAACTCACTAGTATACATCTCGAAAATCGGCCAGCAGCTGTGTCTTAAAATAGTATCGCATTCAGGCTATCATCGCTCGCAGTACGTATCTGAGACCTCTTCCTCCACGGCTACAACATCTCCAACTTGTACTGTGGGCCTCGGGGCATCTAACTCGTCGTATTGCTCTGTAGGTTCATGGCGCATATGTGTACCAAAATAAACCTTGCCGTTTAGACGCCTCGTTTTCGCAAGCGTTGAGAACGGTTCTTGCCTTCTCTCACCAGTATTCTGATCCACACATACCATGTGACATCTCTGGCAGGCTCCCAAGAGTTTGAAAATGTGATCTCCAATACTAACTGCCCTCCACATGTCTTCAGAATAAGCAGGACGACTTAGTTGGCCTGGCGAAGTCTCGATCACGATGTTCGCCCGAAATACTGCTTCCTCAACAGCTGATCCTCCAGACTTTATGATGCTCTGGTTGAGCGATTCCACGCTAGGGGTACATATCATCAGAATTGGGCTCTCGTTGGATAGGAGAATCTTCCCCGGTTGGCTCTGGTGCTCAGAATCCGAGTCAGGGGGAGAGGGGACATCTGAGAAAGAAGGGTACTGGCAGCTTTGAGCACTTTCTGTCTGCTGATGCTTCTGCATCCGAGCTTTGGAGAGCCTACTACCAGCCCCCCGGCCTCCTGCTGGAAATCTTGCCAACACGCATGGAATTCCAAGAGAGTCGGTAAAAAAGTCATTAATTCGCTCAGAGAGATAGGCTTGCGCAGAAATGTTTTCTCCACAAACTCTAGAGCTTGTTTGGCGAAAGTTTTTGTCAAAGAGAGATGGGTCGTTGGATAGCGGTATATCCACATATGTCGGCTGCCCTTTCACCGCGCTTCCACGATATTTCACGCGGAGCACGTCCTCATCAAAGAGTAGCAAAGGCTGCAACAGAGCCATTTGTGGATAGCGCTTCTGGCTGAGAGCTAGCCCCGATCCTCGGTGAACCAAACACCACTCTCGATCCCAAGCTAGCCCCTCGGGCCGCACTTCCCAACGAACCCCAGGCGGAATAACGAAGCCGCTACAGCTCTTGATTGGATATACAGCGATAGTTTTGACCCGAAGCTTTGACGACGCACCGGTCGTTTTCACCGTAGGATTGATTCGGCTTGGCGTCATTAACAGGCCCTCCACAAAGAACTCTTTCATAAAAGCCAGGAATTGAGATACATCCGATTTGGTACTCATTGCTCCTAGGCTAGCGCGTATTATGCCAGTAGGTTTGTTGGCAAATCGGTTACTGTCTTCGCCACATCGAATTCCAGCAGAAAGATTTCGCTTCATCTCCCACGGTTGTAAATTGAGAGCAGATGCAATCCCACCAGGACTGCACACACCCCCTGTCCTTAGGTGCATTCTCTTCAAAATGGCCAATTTCTCAAATTCAGCAAGTCCAATCCATAGACCATGACTGTCTTGAATATTAAATGAAATGACTGGTCCAGTATCAAATAGCGCCGTATCATCAGGCATATCTGAATAAATCTGACAAACAGGGTTCCCATTTGCGTGCCGTAAATCATACAGCCCACGGTAGAGTTCACGACTTAGATATGCCGTATGTGAACTAATTTGATCCATAGAGCCAAAAAGCTGTTGATGAGTCGATATTGCTATGCCAGCGGCAATGATATTGTGGAATGGCAGCGTCCCGTCTTCGAGACGCTCATGGAGAGATAAGGATTTCAGAGCATGCCACGGCTCGTCTCCACAGACTACCACGTCTACCGTGCCTCCACCAAAGTATTTTCGATAATTGAATATAGACTCCGCGGAACGACGGACCAGTAGAACACCCAAGTCTGGAAATCCAAAAATCTTGTATAAACTTAGTACAACAAAATCCACAGCAAAGTCGGGATGTGAAAGGTTGAGTTGTGAAGTGGCGCTGAGTGATGCTGCGTCTAAGAGTGTCAATATCCGCGGCGAAGACTGAGTTTGACTATTCTTCAACTTCTTGGCCCATGATAGGGGATACCTCCTGCCGTCCATGTGAGACTGAGCTGTGTATGCGAATAATGTTGTACAGTCACCAAGCATCCCTGGTTTGAACGGACTTTCACCGTCTAGCCAAGACTGAACTCCAGTGTTATCGAGGCAGACACTTTGATGCGCTTCTTCTCTTGCTCCCACGACGCTAGTATGGCAGGCTTGGTGGTGAGCAAAGAGAAAGCCTTCTGGCAGGGATCTCATGCCCTCAACTACTAACTTTACGCCAGCAGTTGCATTCGCTACGAAGACCAAATCATACTGTTCCGGATCGGCCTTAAAGAATTTCAGAAGGCGTATCCGTACTTCGTCAATCTTTGATGTGGATTGCTGGGATGGTAATGATCCGGAGTGTGGATTTCCGTAGAGAACAGATGTCATTTCTTGCGCAAAAGAGTCCATCAAAGACTTTGAGCAGAGCGTGCTCCCGGCATGATCAAGATATACAGAGTCTGTACGGGTGCTATCAGTCAGATATTGCGACTCAGGGCCATGGTGCATATCTGGTATATTTACCTTGCAGCATTGGGTATTCTTGGGCACGGAATGCTTCGACCGCGCTGTTGTATTGGAGCCGGGACATCTTGCCGACTGATACTTTATATACGCAAGATGTCTACCGAGTCGAGATATACCGAGGATACATAAAGAGGGGCTGGTTCTAGAGAGACTGTGCGTGTGTCAACCTATTTGACAACCGATTGTCAATGCCGGATGTGATAGATTCAACTGCCGCATTCTATGAACGGGCGAGGATTCGCCAGTCAATCAGTAGAGCGTGGGATGGATATATAAGTATGATATCTAGGTTCAAGAGACCCATGCTAGTAAGCAAGATGACGCTCCTTTGAGGCAGTTGGGCAGACGTACAGCCGAATAGATAGTCGGAGATCGCCACTCTCCAACTATGGTGGAGACAGGCGCTGATTAGGTAATGCGATCCACACGTGCTAGCGGCGCGTCACAGTGTTTCAAACTCCAGATACCGTGCATCAGCGTAACGATTTATATGAGATTCTGCACAGTGTTCATATTCTAGTCTCTACTCCCCCACAAAACTGGCGTTTCGCGTGTCGCGGCCGTCTTCGGCTCCACCTCTGGATGGCTCTCAGCCTCTGCCAACTTCATCTCTTCATCTCACTCTCTGCGGCTGTCCTGAGGCGCATCACCACGCAGTCGCGCAATCGCCTTTGATCGGATCCGCGCTTCTCAATTCAGTTCGTCATCCCTTTCTCGACTCGTCTGTCCTCCTCAATTCTCCTCTCTGCTCCTTATCCTCTCCTCCCCCTACTAGCCTGTCCTTCTCCCTCTTGCCGCCGTGGCTTGGTCAAGCTTCCGGCATCGATCGGCAATTCTTGCCTCTTTGCTCTCCATTATTGTTCTCTCAGCTCCTCCCGTTGTCCAACCTCCGTGCCGGGTCTATTTGTCTCTTTTTTTTTGGCAGTAGCTCTTTGCTATACACGTCCTATTCTCTCTCTTTTTCTTCTTTTTCTTGTCTATTTGTCCGATCTTGGGTCAGAATGTCTTCTCTAACCGCCGTTTTACCGCCATCCAGTAGGGCGCTCTCTCAATCGATGCCGCCGTAGGAACGAGCATTGCCTTTGATGTTCGATTTTATCTGACTGATTATCAATCTGAAACCCTGAAACCAATTCTTCGTTTCCCATATCTACTGCTACCAACAGAAAATGGACTCCTATTCAGGGTCTTATCGTGATGGCTCAGCTCGATCACCCAATGAAAGAACGTGGGGCCGTGATGATTCGAGGAGTAGAGATGACAGAGGTGAACCTTTTTACCGCGCGAGGTCTCCTGGTTTGTCCTACCGAGCTATTCCCCTTTCATGATCATTTATGCGTACTAACCGCCTTTGTTTCCAGGCAATGAGCGCCGAGATCGCCGACGTTCACGTTCTCCTCCTCCTGTTGACCGATACGAGCCTCGACCTCGCCGCGATGGCCGGGACGATAGAGACCGGGAGGACCGGCGTCGCATAACCTCTCCACCAGCGAACATCGATCGCTACGTGCCTGGACAGGACAGTGGACCTGCTAGCGTCCCCGTAAACCCTTTGGCTGATCCATCCAAGCTTCCTTATCAAGTTGGATTCTCCTATTTCGGGGAATGGTGGAGAATGAACGAAAAAATTAAAGATGATAAAGAACACGCCCGAACAGGGCGGAGACGGGAGCCTGACAGGAATAGAGGCGCTCGAGACAGCCAAGAGGAGCGTGAGAAAGAAAAGGCCAAAATTCAAGTAGCTTACGATGCGTATAAAGAAGACCTCCAAGCCAAGATGGCCAGGGCTTTCGTTTCGGAGCACAAGAAAGAGCAATGGTTCAAAGAAAGATATGTTCCTGAGATCAGGGACGAATTCAAAGCTAAGCTCCAAGATTTTCGGCGAAGTGCGTATGGCCAGTGGGAGCAAGATTTAGAATCCGGCATTTTTGATGAGTTCTCTCTCGAGGGCATTCCCAAAAGCGAAAGCAATGGAGCCGGTGGTATAATCGAAAAGGAAGAGGGCGAAGCAACAGCCGCCAACGAAATCTTGGGAGTCGGTGATTTGGTTCCCGTGAATGGAGCTGATATCCGTGATGAAAATCAATTTCAGCCCACTCTCCTTATCAAGACTATTGCCCCTCATGTTAGTCGCCAGAATCTAGAAGCCTTCTGCAGAGAAAATCTCGGAGAAGAGGAAGGTGGCTTTAAGTGGCTATCTCTTTCCGATCCGAACCCTAGCAAGAGATATCACCGTATCGGTTGGGTTATGCTTCATCCTTCTTCGGATAGCGCGCCGCCAATGGATCGTGCAAACCCCGAAGATGAGGATGGAGACGTAGCAATAAGATCGCCACCTCCCCCTGCTTCGGCCGCAGAGAAAGCTCTTGAGGCTGTAAACGGGAAGACGGTCAAAGATGAGGCTCGGGGAGACTTTGTCTGCCATGTCGGAGTCCATAATCCTCCTCTTCACCCCAGAAAGAAAGCACTTTGGGACTTGTTTTCCGCGCCAGAGCGAATCGAGAAGGATCTCCGCTTGGTCAAACGGCTAGTCAACAAATACGAAGAAGATTATGGCTCTGATTTCCAGGCCATCCTGAAAATTGAAGAAAAAGTTGACGATCTGAAAAACGCTGGTCGCCTACAGCCTGCTATACCCCCCACTCCAACGAAGAAAACCACCAAGTCTCGAGAGCCTGGAATGGACGAAGCAATGGACGATGATGAGGAGGCCGCTGAAGAAGAGGAAGAGGAAGAAGGTGCAGTGGAAGATGAGGAAGTTGATGACGAGGAGATGTTGGTGAAAAAGAAGCAACTCGACCTGCTGATCGAGTATTTGCGCCGCGTCTTTCATTTTTGCTTCTTTTGCGTGTTTGAGAGCGACTCTGTGCATGAGCTTACACGTAAATGCGCTGGTGGACATCTACGCCGACCTCAAAGCACTCTCACGTCTTCCGCCAGAGCTGTTGCCAGAGCCAGTGCGAATGGAGATCCTTTCCCCGACAAGAAACGAAGCGAGGGCGATAATGACGCTGACGGAGAGTCGGTTGAGGGAGACAAAAAGTTCCGCAATTTGTCTTCCAAAACTGAGCAACAGCTTCTCCGTGCATATAACTGGGTCAAAACCTTTGAAGACAAGCTTACGCAGATCCTGGAACCCAGTGCCGTGGATATTCGCAAGCTTGGTGGCAGACCAGTTGATGAGGCTATTGATGAAGAGCTAGCCAAACATGTCAAGCAGGAGGACGAGCACAAATGGAGATGCAAAGTTCCAGAGTGCACCAAGCTATTCAAAGAAGATCACTTTTGGAAGAAGCATGTGGAAAAGAGACATGGGGAATGGTTGGATGGCTTGAAACAAGAGGTATGTCGGCTCTTTTCATTTCTACAAATCTGTCTGTATCTTCTTTCTTTCGCTAACACAAAAATAGTTTGAACTTATCAACGCCTATGTCTCAGATCCAGCACACATTGCTCCCTCGCGAACCGATGCGAACTCAAATGGTCACTTCCCACCTACCAGCGGCCAGTCAGCATCAGGTACCCCTCGTGGCTTCAACCTACAAAACTTCTCCATGAATGGCGTGATGGGTATGCCTGGATTCCCCATGGGCCCCGGAAACTTTCCCTCATTGTTTGCAGGCATGCAAGCCAATAACTGGAACTCTGCGGGCGATGACCGCTCAGGGGGGCCTGTCCGTCGAGGCGGAATGTCTGGTGGGCGAGGCGGATACCGTTCTGCGCCGTATGATCGCCGTGGGGGCAATCGCTGGGATGGAGGCGGTGGCCGAAACCGTAACGGCGGGTCTCGATGGGGAGACGGAGCTGGCGCTGCGACCGCCGCTCCTCGAGAAGCTGTGCAGGGACGTAGCTTGAAGAGCTATGAAGACCTGGACCAAGTATCTGGCAGTGGAAATGGGGGCGCTGAGCTCAACTATTAAATCTACCCGCGAAATCAGACGGGATAATCAAGGAGAAAAACGACAGTGGAATCTTTGCTTAATTTACACTATAACTATTATCAATTGGCTGCAGAAGATGCGTCTGCAAGTTTGTACATTAGGCTCAGAGTAGTTTACGCAATATCATATTTTTCAGAATGGCATTTGATATTTGGCTCTAAATTTGTAATCCTCTCAAACAAAGCTAAACTGCAATATGGAAAATAGCTGCGTTATTTTCGCATGTATCAGCCGGCGGATTGTTCATAGCCGCTTGAAGGGCTACCTCTATTGCTGCTGCTGCTGCTCGCATTGTTATGGCCCAATCCCCTTGGGCGAGACCGGATAGTAAGAGAAATGCAGGCCAAAGAAGAGATTGATACGAGCGCATGCTATCTCCCTTTATTAAAAATGAAATACAATCGTGTAAAAAGAAGAACCCCTTAAAACAATTATTCTCGGCAATTAATCAAGCGCGGCCCGGCTATATCAAATGGCTCGGTTCTTGGAGCTGTCATAGAGCGTACGACCACGAAGACAAGGCGCGTCTAGAATCGACCTAGTAGAGATCCGATTCGGACAGCTCCCGCGTCAATAACACGCCGAGAATAAACGACATTCAGCTCTTTTTTTCATCGACTGGATGTTTGTATGGTTATTATTCTTTCTTCGACGCTGATCTCGCTCGGCGAGGAGTAGAGGCTGCATGGAATTTTGGTATCATTAAAGTGGTAGTTGGCGACCGTCATTATGCTACGCGAGCAGGTTTAAGATATCTCGTGTACAAGTTTCATAGCTATACACTGAGGTTGAAGGGTTGTAGAAAGGAAAAAAAAAGATGGAAAGCATTTCAAGGTGCCTTTTCGAACAGTTCAAGAATAGGTTTTGCTGCCTTAACAGGGCGTGAGTACAGATCTTCTCAAGGTGTCTGATATATGAGCTTACATCGATGAACTTCTCCAAATCTTGATCTAAATTGGCCAGGTCGTCCTTTCTTCGCTTATTCTCAGCAATGAGCTTCTGTTTCCTCTTGAGAAGCTCTTGACGCCGCTGTTCTAGTATTTCTCGCTCTTCCCGCTCGTGTTCGATACGGGCAAACATGCGCTCGTCGTCGTCTGCGTCTGCGTACTTTGGGTGTAGCGCTAGGAACTCTTCGACGGGAATAAGAGGCAATTGCTGGTATTTGTGACTAGGTTTAAAAAGTCAGTCATTAGGCGCTCAATTGCGAATCCACCGCAGCAGTAGTAGAGATACAGAAGGGAGAAGGAGCATACTCATATGATTCACAGCCCGTTATCTCGCCCTGGAGATGCCGCTGCTCGTAATAGAGATTTTGCAGCTGGAGATGCAGACGGTCAACCTCTTGACGGGCCTCGGCGGTCTGGGCCTTTGTGTCACGCGCTGACAGGCAGGCGTTCCTGTGCAAGCCGCGAAGATGTGAAATGTTGGTGAAGAGCTGCTTCTGCTGCTTGGCAATCTCGGCCTGGATATCGGCAGTGGCTCGACCGTCGCTGGCCTGGTCGGCAAGCTGGAGCAACGCGTGGGCCTGGTCGCGGGCCTGATCTGAGATTTGGAGGACGGCGGCGAGCGACGGCTCTGTGATGATTTTTTCGACAGCCATTGCTGGTGTAGAGGGTCGTTGATTGGCAGCCTGTTTGGACAGTAGTATATTATTCAAAATATGACGATAAGTCGCTGATCGAATGGCGTGTCGTCTAGTTGCGAATGATGATGATGATGATGCTAATGCTGAAGGGTCAATGCATGATGGACGAGCAACAACAGCAAGGCTGGAGCTGACAAAGTGGAGGCCGGTACCCGTTACGGGCAGGTTTTAGCGCGAGGCTGTCAATGGATTAGCACTGCTGCCAGGCACCTTTTAGCCTTTAGCCGCCTACGCCCTGTTCTGCACCTAGTTCTCCCCGAGGCATCGCCAGTTATGTATGCGCTCTCTCTATAAGCCGTGGTGAGGATTGCCATCCCAGCACAAAACAATGCAGGCGTGCCGGGCGCCGGAAACGCGGGAAATTAAGCAACGGTGCCTGCCTGTACAAGTAAGGAGAGTGTGGAGGCGGAAAGGCCAAGATGCTGTCCCGGGGGCTTTATGAGCGGCCAGGTTCAGAATGCCCGTCTTGTCCTTCTATTACCATATCCTGGTGCTTATTAGTATCATCACTCCAAACAGGAGCATGCGGCCTTAGTCGCGATTTCAACTTTGGCTATGTACTACCAATCACGCATGTAGACGAAAATAAATCATAATAAAAAATGATCCAAGATAAATTTACGGCTGGTGATCTTTGCCAAGCACCCAATAAGGCAGCGCTATCTCGCATTCCCACCCCGGCGCGGTATTTTTGTCCGCGGCATGTGAGCGCTCCCCCAGAGTCATGGGATGATGGCAGTGGGCAGGGCAGGGCAGTTTTTCTTAGTCAAACTGTAAGCCGAATGAAATTATGATTGATTGATTAACCATAGTAGCGAGAGCCTGTTCCATGTGAAATACCTGCTAGGTTGATAGGCGGTAATAGGTACATGCACCGACAAGATAATTGGTTGACAGCGGAGGTTATTCGGACTGCCCGCTACTAAGGCCGATTGAGTTTTATTTCTTTTTTTTTTCTTACATCATTATATAGCGGCACCCTGATAGCACGGGGGTGCTTTGTCTCACTTTATCCCGCCACCCTCTTTTTCTTTCTTTCATCTAGACGCAACTGCGGTTCACTGCGGTTCAAGAACCAAAGGAATCAAACAAGAGCATTCGGTCGTACAACGTTGAGGACAGGAATTTTTCTCTTCCCTCCGGTCTGCATATCCACGCAAATCTCCGCAGCCCTGCAGCCAATCGCGCGTCCTCCTGGCGGCCCTCAATCCCCTAAATAGGCTGCTGTTGCTGCTTGACCCGCATCGAGACGAACCGAACCATCAACCAATTCGAGTTTGGAGCCAATCAGTGCTAAACGTTGGGGAAGAATCGCCAATTAACCGCATCGTCCCGCTCCATCCGATCAACAAATCGAGGGGTCTAGCAGTTCCAGCCGCTCCACTGCAAGATCTCGTTTCTCTGTTACTTTTTTTCCTTTTCTTTTTTTTTTTTCCCCCCTCCTGTCAGACGCATTCCTGGGATATTCGCCTCTTTGATCGCTCGGGCCAATCATCCACAGCAGCTAAAGCCCGTGCCACTACGCAGCCCAGTTGACGGTCCATCACAAAATCCAAGACATGATAGTCTGACCGAGTCTCAAACTCTCCCTCTCCTATAACACTCAATCAAAATGGCGGGCGTCACCACTGCTCTGACGTCCGCGTGCGGCTTCAATCACGACGGCGACGATAAAGACTCGGCTGGTGTAGCTGCCACCAGCGGTTCAGACTTGCGCCAGGCTCAGCAACAGGCAAAACGACGACGGCACTCTTTCTTCATCCCCCGACGAAAATCCATCGTCGGACATATCATGGAGGGCGAGGAGAATCTTTTGCTCAAGGTGGACCTGTTCTTGACCGAACTGGAGCGGCGGCTGGATTTTGTCGAAAACTATGTAGACCTCAGCAAGGACTCGAGCATTTCCCGCGCATTCTCCACTCTTCAGACGGTTCGCTCGAGGTGCTCTCAAGCGTCCGAGGAAGTCATCGGCGCCGGCCGGCGCAGGCTTTACATCATGCTTGAGACCCTCGAGACCCGATACCAGGAGACGTTGGCTGCGACCGAATCTCTGCACGAGAAGGCAGGCTTAGGAATCGAGCTGCTGGAAGGGATGCTCGCAGAGTTCGAAACGCGCGCCTACAAGTTGCGCGAGCAGGGCTTTGCCAATGCCGCTACGGCTGCCGAGGCATTTATGGATGAGGGTCGCAGAGTAGCAAACGAGAGCATTGAACGAGCAAAGTCAGTTGTCGACGAAGGAATCGAGCGCGCTGTGCGGGCTGCGCTGTCTCTTGAAGAGCATATCCAGCAGGCTGTTTTGCTGGCGCGGGATCGTGGACTGCTGCTATACGACGACCTGCCAACGCCTTGGCGAAACAACCCACACATCAAGAGAGGCTACCGTTTCCGCGAGACCAAGATAGAATGCGTCCAGTCTGTTTTCAACATGTCCAACGAATTCATCAACATTTGGTCTCATGCCCTGGGCCTGATCCTAGTACTGGCCGTTGCCTTTTACTTTTACCCCAGCAGTGCCAATTTCTACCTTAGCACTAAGACGGACGTTGTTGTTGCCGCCATTTTCTTCATGATGGCCTGCTTGACGCTGGTATGCTCAACCATTTGGCATACCATGAGCGCTGTTGCCGATGTCAACGCCGTCTCCATGTTTGCTTGCGTGGACTACACCGGCATCTCGCTGCTCATTGCTGCTTCTATCATGACCACCGAATACACCGCTTTCTATTGCGACCCGATCAGTCGATGGGTATACATGGGCCTCACTGCTATCCTGGGCATTGGAGGGGTGATCCTGCCGTGGCACCCCAAGTTCAACGGCACCGACATGGCTTGGGCCCGCGTCGGATTCTTCGTTGGCCTTGCCTTGACGGGGTTCATGCCGATTCTGCAGCTTTACTTTTCCCACGGACCTGACTTTGTCTACAACTTTTACTCTCCCATCACCAAATCTCTTTTGGTTTACTTCAGCGGCGCCGTCGTGTATGCCAGCAAGGTCCCTGAGCGCTGGTTCCCCGGCATGTTTGACTACATCGGTGGTAGCCACAACTTGTGGCACGCTGCCGTCTTGGGCGGCATCATCTTCCACTATACCGCCATGCAGCAGTTTTTCTCCAACGCCTTCCACAGAGCCGAGGCCGGCTGCCCTGCTTATTAGACGAGGCGCACCTCGGTCATGGTAAACAACACAGCGCAAGCGCATTTAGATCTGAACTTGAGCTTCAAGAACTAAAAGTTTTTTTGCCCTGATACATGGTTGACACATACATGTCTGCATTTGAGCTTTTTTGCGTGTATTTTTCTTAACTCGTTTTACTGTTAAATAACAGAGCGGAGCGTATAAACACAGCATACGGCTATGAACAATGAAAAGACGAAGATAAAGACGACAAGTTTACGTTACGTTACGTACATGTACAAGCGGGCTCAGTGCCTTATAAAGAGAGAGGGAAGGCAATTCTGTCTGGATTACGATTCGATTTGATTTCTGTTCTTTTCTTGTGTATACTCTTTTTTTTTTCACCTCTTCTTTCTCTAGCATGGGCACAGATTGGCGTTTTTTGTTTTGTTTGGGCACTGTATTGCAAATGCCCTGTGACACTTTGCGTAGCATTCTGACTTTTATTATTTATATAGCTTTTTTGATCTTTTTTTTTTTTTTTTTGCTACATAATTCTTTAGAATAGCATATATTTTATTAATCAGTTGATAACCATAATCAAGCAGAAGATATGCCATTCATTAGTGTTTTTGATTAAGATGCAGATTCCTTAAGTCGTACCCCTTTAAGAGCCTTTGCGAGAACAGCCTGAAAAGGAAGAGTAGACATGTACTAGGGGCGGAGCTTTTCTTGTAAAAAGTCATTATATTGTTCTTTGTCCGTTTCATCATGTGAGTCGTAATGTTAATTCCGTGTGCAGACCCTGCAGCATAATCCCTTGCTGTACCCCAACCTTGGCCAAAAAATGTCATCCCATCTCTTCAAACACCTAATTCCTTTTACATTGAATGCTTCCGTTTCCATTGCAGTTGCTAGGCCGCTAGTCAGTGCCTTTAGATTCAAACACAAATGCAGATACATGCGCCAGCATCTCCCCCCAAAAAAGAAAACAAAAAAAAAAACCAAAGATGCTAGAAAATAAAAAATGCCCATTAAGAGAGAAGCAGGGCCTCAAAGGGGATCCCCGATGCCAAGGCTGATGTCGGGCCGGAGAGCCACCAAGTTTATTCATCTGGGTCGGATCGTCATTGGAAACGCGTCAACCATACTATCACGTGGCGCGTTTCTCTTAAACAGTATGCTGAATTTCTCCTTAACTTGGCCTTACTGTTCATTGTGGCCTTCTTTAGTAAGAGGGGCAGCAAGTGCTTCATTACGTCCCATCATCCTCACATGGCATGTGTGGCGATCTCTTCGTAAACGTCGTCTGGAATTTTCTTAATGATGCTGATCGTGATGCTCTTAACGAGGTCGGCATTCAGCTGTGGGAATGATCGCAGAAGCTTGTTTGGACTAGTAAAATGTGTTAAGGCTAGAAATATCAGTGCTCAAAGAAAAGGGGGGACATACCTTTGAGATTGAAGGATCTGCGAACGCATAATAGTAAGTTGCGCTACAATGCATACAATGTTAAGATGCGGCCCGTACGCAAAAAGAAAATCCCAAAGGCGTAGCACCTCGGGTAGAGGCGGTGTACATGCACATAGTGTTAGAACAGAGGGGAAGGCATAGATTTCGGCCGAGAGCCCCTTTGACGTGAGATACATGCTAAGTTTAGGATCGACAATGGCCAAGACTTTGTCTACCAAGGCAAGCCCGCGATGCACACCATCCATAGCACCGCGGATATAGCCGGGGCACTCGCGAGTCAACAGAGAGTGGAAAGCGACAAACGCTTCGGCTTCGCTTCGCGCGGCGTATAGAAAAGGGGCAGCCAAAACATTCATGCCTTGGACATAGACTCCTGGCTCGAGGACAGCACCGGATCCTATGCGAGAAAGAAAACAGACATTAGCATATACAGGAAGTAGATGACTCGGCCGAGTTCTTCGTGCCAAAACATACTCGCTTGGGATTGGCCAGAGTGACTGCCTGCAACGCCATCCCGCGGAGGTATAGACGAATGACTACTACCAGGACGGCTGCTCTGACGCTCATCCTCTTTTGAATCGTGAAGCCGCCAGGCAATGGCATTCAGCAGTCGAATCAAGCTTGCCTCGCTAACTCGGCGTCGGAAGAGAGGGTCGGTTGTAAGCGTGCGAAAGGTATCGTTGCGGATCTTGGCATATGCTGGAGAAGCACCACGATGTATGAGAGCTAGGTATTCGTCTGTAGACATGATTGGGGCGTCTAAAAGGACGAGCCATACGTATATCCTCAATGGGGACTAAATTGATTGCAAAATCAACAAAAAGTAAGCGCATGTCAGTCACTTTCGTCGCCTAGCTTTGAAAGCAAGCAGTCAAAACAATGGTATCGCGCACCATTCCATCCTCTGCGGCTTTGACGCCTTCGTCAATGACCTTCCACCTGGCGCTTTCTAGCGCGCCTATGAAATCGCCGTCGTTTGGCCCGTCGCGAATGATCTGCTGGAGAGACAAGTGGCCGTGTGAAAAGACGGGCTTCTTCAAACCTGATCGTCGGGCGTTTGAGGCAGCAGTTGGTTGATATAGCGGCGGTGGTGTGGCATCGCTATTGGCACGACCTCGTGTCCGCGTGGTTGAGCTGGCGGCAGGATTTCGACTCGGAGATGGCGGCAGCTGCTGTTCTCGGCGCTGCTGTGAGATGAGAGACGCCTGCTGCTGGGCGGCGGCTCTGGCGCCCAATGCATGAGCAGATTGGAGTCGTCTCAAAGCGCGATGCGTCTGTGGCGATGGCGGGGCTTGGAGAGTGCCGTGTTGAGGCGACGACAGGGCAGCAGGGGCCTCCTGTGCCGTGGGCGGAGGGCCAGACATGGTGTTCGGGCTAGAATTGGCCCTCGTGGTGGTATTTGGGAAGAGTCGGTGGTGATGGTGAGGACGATGCTCTGCATGTTTGGAGCACGCGTTTGGCTGGCGTGGGGGTAAATACCGCCAGTAAGAGCGTTTCAGATACTACCATCTGCCACCACCAGCGCCGACAGCAGCGGTACATGCTGCGACGATGGCGGCTCTCTGTATGCTGTCTGTAGGGTGCTTATAAGCTCGTGATGGACGTTTGCGGGCGTGGAGAGGTGCGCAAACCCAGCCAAACTTATGGTTATCTGGTGATCTGCCTACCTAGAAGCTCAAGATCTTGTTGCCATCCATATCGATTACTATTACAGCGCATTTCAGCAGGGCTTAGGCGCTGAGGAAGCTGCAGCTAGTGCTGTAAAATGCAACCGCTCCGGATCTTCGCGCACCCGATGATCCGGTCCATCACTTCTCAATTCCTTCCATCCTCCAATTCAGTATGTCCGCCAACCAGACTTGGTATCATTCGCAGCTCGTCATCTTCGGTAGCAGCGTTAGGGCAAGGTTGCAGAAGACAACTGACGCCCTTTCCAGGTGATGGCTCAGCTCCCCCGCATCGCCGGGCATCACATGGTTGAATGGTTGGACCACGGCTCGAGACATGTTCGGGTTAGGAAAAGATATTACGAGAATTTATCTGGAGATATCCACGGAGAACTAACAGCGTGATACTGCCATATCACAGAAGAGCTAGCATGAAGAAGGGTAAACAGGCATTGGGCTGAATCTTGACTTACATTGACACTGCTTAACTTTGTCTCTTCATCCGCGAACCGCTATACAGCCTTATATCTACAGCCTTGAATTTCATGTGCCTATTGTAAGAACAGGACAGTTGTACTCCTGCCACGGAAATGCCACATTCAGTCAAAAGCTGTCCTTCTGCTTTGGCGCAAGCGGTGGCCCGCCTTACTTGACTCTTCTGCCCGGTACAGTCTTTACACGGAAATCAAAATCCAGATGATCCAGAGGCTCTAAAACCGAAACGGCCTAGATGGGATTGCGACATTCGAGCGTTTTGTGGGGAGATTGCGCTGAAGTCGTGATCGCCCCCCTGGTCTTTTCAAAGATCCAATATTCTGCCCCAGCGGTGATGCGTCTCAACGGCAAATTTGACGCTTTAAAACGTCCGTTTGATGGAGAATATGACGTTCGGGAGAAGGAGCTTTGCTATCCAAACCCCTTTTGGACTCTCGTCTATTCCCTCATATTTGTCAGAATGCTTTTTGCAAGCATGCCTGCCGACTGTCCGATGCGGACCTTCGGCGCTCCTTCTTACTAAATTTCTCGTCGGTATAAGTCCAAGAGAGCGCATCCTTTGTCTCTGCTTTGATCAAATCTAAATATTCTTTCTCGCTCTGCCTCCTGGTTTGGCCTCGATATATCGTCTAAATCATATGTTTTTGTCTCTTATTGCAACCCTGATTTTTTGTCAGTTTTTAGGCTTCTAATCCTTGGCCTCTGATCGCCCACGGCGTGAACCAATCTACTAGACGAGCCAACCAGAACTCTCTACTTGGCATCACGAGACATCAGACACCATTTTCCCGCCCTACACCCAGCATCTAGATCTTGGATGTCTCGTTTGTTCTTATAGTCCATGCACATTTTCTTTACAGCTCGGAGTTTCTTGTCGCGACTGTCTCAGCTGATGGTCTAGAGCTACAGTCTACGTGTTAGTTCCGCTGTCAACATCATTTCGAGCCGGGCCATCGCCGCCACAGTCAGCTTAGGGTGGGAAACAAGAGGCGAGGGCCCGAATATTTTGAATAAAAAGAGGATAGAGATGATATTATAAGGGATTCGAAGTCTAGTCATTGTGATCTTTCTTCGCAGTCTCTCTCATTATCTACTCTCCTCCTCGTCTCTCGCCCATCCGGGCCTCCTCTTTCACTCTAGCCACATTTAAACCGAAGCGATGAGTGGAACAACAGCCAAGGTTGAGCGCACGCTCGCCAGAGTCCTGGGCATCAAGCTTGCAGAAGAAGACGATGACCCCGTTACCAGAGGCGAATCTGTCTTCTCTATGCAAACCAGCGACAGTTTCATCGAAGGACCGCCGACTACATCGGAATGGCTAAACGACCAGTTGCCTACACGAGCCGAAACTGTTGGATATATCAGATCACTCTTTCCATTTATATCTTGGCTGCCTCACTACAACTTGCAATGGCTCGCCGGTGATCTTGTTGCTGGTATCACCATCGGAGCCGTACTAGTCCCTCAGGGTATGGCTTATGCCTTGTTGGCAAACCTACCTCCTCAATTTGGATTATACTCATCTTTCATGGGACCAATCACGTACTGGATCTTTGGTACATCCAAAGACATATCCATCGGCCCAGTGGCTGTGTTGTCCACTGTGGTGGGAACCGTGGTGGCTGATGTGAATGCATCTGGAACTACCTGGCCCGCCAATGTGGTAGCCACAGCATTTGCCGTTATCGCTGGATGCATTGTTCTCGCTCTTGGTGTCTTTCGTCTGGGCTGGATAGTCGATCTCATCTCCATCACGTCATTATCTGCATTCATGACAGGATCTGCCATCACCATTGGCGCCAGCCAGCTGCCTTCTCTATTCGGCCTCACGGGCTTCTCCAGTAGAGATGCGGCGTATAAAGTCATCATTAATACGCTAAAGCATCTTCCCGAAACCAAACTTGACGCTGCAATTGGCCTCACGGCTCTGTTTTTCCTCTATCTTATCCGATATACGTTAACTCGAGCAGCTGAGAGGTGGCCGGCAAATAAGCGCATCATCTTTTTCCTCAATACAATGCGAACTGTGTTTGTTATTCTCCTCTATACTATGATAAGCTGGTTGATCAACAGACACCGAAAGGATCATCCAGCAGTCCGTGTTCTTGGAATTGTCCCCAAAGGTAAATCTTGAAAACATGAGACTTGGGGCTACACTTTCTAACGACATATACTATTTAGGCTTCAAGAACGCCGGCGTCCCGGAGATTGAGGCGAATCTTGTATCAAAGTTTGCATCTCACCTTCCAGCGGGTGTCATCGTGATGCTAGTTGAGCATATTGCCATTTCCAAGTCCTTTGGTAGGGTGAATAACTATACTATCGACCCGTCTCAAGAAATGGTTGCTATTGGCATGACCAATATACTTGGTTCATTTCTTGGCGCTTATCCTTCGACGGGATCCTTCAGCCGAACGGCCATCAAGTCGAAAGCCGGCGTGAGGACTCCTGCTGCAGGTCTCATTACTGGACTGGTTGTTCTTTTGGCTACCTATCTCCTGACGGCCGTCTTTTTCTACATCCCCAACGCAGTCCTAGCTGCAGTCATCATTCACGCAGTTGGCGATTTAATAACTCCCCCAAACACCCTCTATCAGTTTTGGAGGGTCTCTCCTATTGAGGTCTTCATTTTCCTCATCGGAGTTTTTATTAGTGTTTTTGCTCAAATTGAGGACGGCCTGTATGCAACCGTATGCATCTCTGCCGCTGTTCTCATTTATCGCATCTTGAAGGCACGTGGACGATTCCTTGGCAAGGTCAAGGTCCACTCGGTTATTGGAGATCATGTCATTGGAGACCATCACAAACAGCTTGTTGGGGAGTATGGCACATTTGAAGAAAGAGCCGAGAATGCGGCAAGGAATATTTTCCTACCGCTTGATCACGGTGATGGCTCTAACCCAGAGGTGGAATTGGAGAATCCATACCCAGGAATCTTCATTTATCGCTTCTCCGAGGGCTTCAACTATCCCAGCGCCAACCATGCTTTGGAGTATCTGACCAGCTTTATATATGCGCGGACACGCCGAACTAGTCCAGAGATTTTCGAACGCAAGGGCGACAGGCCTTGGAATAACGCAGGTCAACGGAATCCTGGAAAATCAAGAGCAGACCCTGGCCTCACCCAGAAGCCTACCCTAAAAGCCATCATTTTGGATTTCAGTTCCGTCAACAATGTTGACATCACTTCTGTTCAGCGCCTGATTGATGTTCGAAATGTACTTGATACATATGCAGCCCCTGATGTTGTAGATTGGCATATCGCGTGCATCAACAATCGATGGACTAAACGAGCACTTGTTGCCGGCGGATTTGGCACGCCTACGAAGCCTCGAGACGGCGTTCTCCACCGATGGAAATCCATCTTCAGTGTCGCAGAGATTGGTGGAAAAGACTCTGCTGCGGCAGTAGCCGAAGAGAATGCCATCAATAGGGAATTATCCATGATCTCTCATAGAGGGGACGAAGAAATGGCAAAGGCCAAAGCCATAGTCGAAGAGGAGGAACAGGTAGAGGAGCAGGCGCAGGAGCAGGCATCAACACCTAGCGACATCGGGGAGAAGCTAGGAGGATCTCCCAAGCCTGCATTCAAACGAAAGGGAGCCATCATCAGCGGTTTCGACAAACCTCTATTCCACGTGGATCTGACAAGTGCTGTGTTGAGCGCTATTGCCAACGTGGAGGCCAGATTAGAGTCGACGAACAGTATGTGATAACAGCAACGAGCATAGCGAGGAATGCTTTTAATGATGCATTGGACATGGCGTAACATTGGGCTTTGATAAGAGTATACCACCATTTATTGGATGAACTGCAATAGAGGGACGATAACCCCCCCGATTACAATTGCATAGATATTAGATTGTTCAAGAATAGCGAATTTTAGAATTGAACTATTACGTGCATCGCATCTGTACAAACAGTTTGCCCATCAAAACGTTACTGTTGTTTCGAGATGCATTAATCCGGATTTTAAAGAGAAAAAAATATTTTTCTTTTAAAGATACAAAGCTGTAGATAGCTGTATGCTTTAAAGTTGCACCAGATTTACTTTTGGCGATGGCTTACCTCGAAAGTCGCCACAAGTCACCTGATTTCGTGTCAAAGACGTCTGCGTGAATCCAAGTTCCGACATTTTCAACCCGTCGCGTTTCCCTTGATGCTGTTAATCCATGGACCAGTCTCTCATTTTCTTTAGAACGAGCTTCATTTGTTCCACAAGCTGTATTTCCGACTTTTCACTGCTTGCCACTTAGTCTAAGGGTTCTTCCTATCTAAGGCCAATTTTCGATCGCCATTCATTCGCCATGCCAATTGGCATCCAACGGCTCAATGCTAGGAAATCACAGCCTAATCCGCACATTGTCTTTATCAAGCCTCTAAAAGGACCAGATGAAAAGATTGCCCAGGATTTTCTTGAGAGAATTGCAGCGCAATGCCGTAAGTTACTTTTTCAGCAGACGTCTCTACCCTATTCATACTGACTAAAATAAAAAGTTCCGGTGATGCGCAAACACCACATTCACGTCATGTCACTGGAGGAGTTCCCGCCCAACAGAGAATTTGTAGGCCGTAATTTCAACGCCGGAGAGGTGATTCAACTTGTGCTTAAGTCTCCTGGCAGTGGCCGGTGGCTTCCGTTCAACTATGTACAGATGGTGATGATGCATGAGCTCGCTCATTGCGCGCAGATGAATCACTCCAGGGCCTTTTGGGCAGTGAGAAACCAATACGCCGCACAGATGCAAACTTTGTGGGCAGAGGGATACAAGGGAGATGGACTCTGGGGCAGAGGGGCCAGATTAGCGACTGGAGAATGGGAGAGGAATGCTGTTCTGGCGGATGAAGTGCTGCCGGAGCATCTCTGCGGAGGCACATATCGATCTCGAGGGAGGAAACGCAGGGCCAAGCCGGTGCTGACGTACCAAGAGAGGAAAGAGAGAAGGATCCTCAAGAAGTTTGGCAAGAATGGAGTCGCACTAGGGGCAGACGAAGAGGAAAAAGTGAAGCTTGAGAAGGGCAAACGCGTCCAAGCGAAACCTAGAGTGGCCGGCAGCTTGCGAGGGCGAGAGCTTCGTGCGGCTGCGGCATTGGCCCGATTCGAGCAAAGTCGAGACGATGCTCCGAAGAAGGAAGAAATGGATGAAGAGGAGGGCTTGAGTGACTACGAAGACGGAGACTTGGCAGATTCTAAAGCCGCGGTAGATTTGGACGGAACGAGGATGACGGATAAAGATGGCGGTGATATGGTCAAGGTGTGCGAAGATGAGGACCCGAGTGATGCTGATGCGAAGAACGAACTGGATGAACTACACGGATTGTTTGGCAGACGGAAAGTTAAACAGGAAGCGAGCCCACAGCGAGTGAATCTACACTCGTCAACAAGTCTGGCTTCAGAAAGCGCAGTGAAACTGGAAGAGGAGGAAAGAGAACCAGCCATCAAACCAGAGGTTTTGGCAGACGATGGCGCTTCATCACAAGACTTGTCCTCTATACCACACGTCAAACCAAACCACAGCAAGACCGTCATCAAACCAGAGCCGGAATCGAATTCGAAGAACCACCAGTCATTGCTCAAAGCCATACCAATTCCTAAAACCACTACCACCAACTTAAGCAGTAGCACTGCACCAGCATCAGCATCGACCGAATGCTCAATGTGCTCCTTTTCACATCCTCCTTTGGCCATCACATGCGCCATGTGCGCAAATGTCCTCGACCCAAAACGCACGAGCGGCTCGTGGCAGTGCGAGGGCACGTCATGCGCAGCCACGGCGTACCGGAATGCGAGGGACTGCGGCATGTGCGGGTTGTGTGGGAAGAGACGGGGATGAAATGGGTCTTCTTCTTTGTTTTCACTTTCATGATGTCAACCTTTCTATTTTCTTTCGGGAAAAGGCGTGTATATGCATGCGTGTGTTACTGCAATCAAGCTCTGAGGCTGTTCGATGGGATGTTTTGTCGATCATTATGAGGCATCGGTTTCAGGATAGAATGATCGGTGGTAACTTGTTACACGACTACAAATGCCGTACATAGTACTTTTATAACGTTTGTTTTACATTTCGTATAGATGTACACATATTTCCCAAGAAGGGTTCATACCAGGCGATCAGGGGCTAGTGGCGAACTGGTTGCTCTGCAACATATCATATCAATTAACATATCAATTAACAGCTGCATTTGTCTAGAAGCAGAACGAGGAGATTTTTGCCACACCGTCGTCACAGGGCATCAGGGCGAATCAATGTATAGGGCTTGTTTTCTAACTTACGAATTTGTCTCGATCCGATTGGAAGTTTGAGAGAACATCATTGTCATCTACCTCGGAAGGTAATGGATGTTTTATCCACCTAACATTTGATTCCTGTGCCATTGACTCTACTGGAGCCACTATGCGTGATTTCTCAACGCCATTCAAGATATGTTCAACAGGTGCAAAGGTTGCTTTCAAGTTCCATAAGACTTATCAAGCAAGGCCACGTGCCTGAACCTCAAGTCAGCACTATACCAAACGTCAAAGAGGTAAGAATGGCTTTTGAAAATCTGCTGGCTTATAAAATCAACTAGTACCTTCATGAGACAGCATCGCATAGCAATTATAATCTTGCATGACGGTAGACCCAGGCGACCTAGCCGTTAGCCCTGATCCATGCGATATAGACTTTCCTCGATGGATGCCAACTTTTCTTCAACAGTGCGGTATGAAGACCCCGAGAAATCGAAGCGTTTCGGCCGCAAGAGGATGGCGCCACCATCAGCTTATTCCTATTTTCAGAGATGAGAATCAACGAATTTGGTGCGTTGCACGCGGCACAGAGATGCCACAATTCTTAGAGGCAATGGCAGGAGGGGTTGCAGCGGACTGAAACCGTTTTGAGTTTTGTCTGGGCGATTAATAGAATGACAAGGCAGAGAGAAGAGAGCTTCGGGACTCGGCCGGGCTCGGCTCACTGACTCGAACGGCTCATGGGTCGATGGTGTTCTTACTGTAGCATTCGGATAGGCGCATGCATGTGTATATCAGGAGAGAGTCCATCGCATATACTCGGAATCATGCCACGCTGATGCTGTGTTACATACAAGTGTCCATCACATGTGTGAAAAATAGCAGGCAAGGTCCTGGTGAATAGAGAGCTGTCGCGTTGTACACTCAGCTGTGCTGCTGTTTATGCAGTCGACCTACACCGAGCGAGGCCAGACTCTGGGAGTTTTCAAGTGGGCTTGTTGTGTGACTTGCAGTTGATTGACAAACTCCACCAGCCCTGCGTGATGGGCGCGGGGAAGAAGAGAAAGGAGAACTGATATCTCATACTGTATTGTCTGCGCTTAGAAGGGTTTGCAAAAAATCAAAGCATTATGGGAATGTAACACTAGAGATCAACTCAAAGGCTGCTTCATCTTGCAGAACGCGAGAAGTCCATCTGGTGATGCTGAAGCAGACGTTCTAGACTCTTTACGTCGGTTTGGTGGACAAGATTCGAAACTCTGCTGGATGCAATAGTGCCGCATCTGCATTGCATTGGACATAGATGGCGCAGAGTTGGGTAATTCTTCACCCTCTATTTTCAAGTTGCATCCAATAACCAGGTCGCATTCGTTTACATCATGGATGCACAAAGAGGACTGTGCTTGTTTCTTGTTAATATGCTCCAAACAAGTTGACGATAATAGCAGTAGCAAGCGCTCCGGGAGTGGGTGACTTGCGATGTACTTGCGCTCTAGTGCTTCCCTGATACAGTCTAGCAAAGCTGCTAATGCACAATTACTGCAGCAAAGCCGGAGTTGATACGGAGAGACTACGCCATGATCGTTGGCCTTTATACGGAACTAGGTAGGTACTTGTTGATGCTAGCCATTAGGACGCCATTAGCTGCGCAAAGCTAGTTGTCGCGGGTATTAGTCCGTACTGTCCTTATTATTAGGCTATTGAAGCACCGAAACAGCAAACGAACACAGCAAAGAGGACTTGGAAGAGGAGGGGTGCGACCAGTATTATCTTGAGCGGGGCGTGTGCTCTTCCCTGTCAAAAGGCGTTACCCCGCAAAATGCTGGGTGGCATTTTGAGTGGCTCCTGCCGCCGCATGCTGCTGCTTGCTGCACCGCCGGCGCTGCTGATTGGCGGCGGCCCGTGGCCGGCAGATTTTAGCTCAGAGCTTTCGCCCCAAAGAGCCTGTGATTGGCGAGTGGCCGAACGCCTTTTTTCGCCTGGATTCTGGAGATTGGAATTGGCAAGTGCGGCCCAGCAAAAGGGGAGCGGCCAGGGAAAGGAAAGCTCGGAGCGTCTGTGGCGGGCGATTCGATTGGGCGAAGTGCTCAAGCATTGGACCCCGCGAACGGCCCCGCTGAACTGGCGCTGGGAAAGCAGGGAGCTGCGACGCGATTGATACTGCTGTACCTGCTAAAGCGACTCGTATTACTGGAATTGATTCGGTAATGGACTAGCAGGCGACGATTGATAAGTGGCGGCAGACCAGTAACAGTCCAGCATCAGAAGCAATGGGTCGGTACTACTAATGCCCTGCAAGCCATGTGCTGTAGTGCAAAGGGACATGTACAGTAAAGGAAACTGCACATCTTCAGTTGACGTAGACACTCCTATCAAGTCTAGAACAAGCCGCAGCACGCGCGCGCTCACACTCCTCACGCTCTCACACACACACCGTCCACACAAACCACAAAAGGGACACCAGTCGGTGAAGACGACATACTGTAGCATGCATGACGACGGCTTCGCTGGGCGCGCTGCGTTGGGCACACATACCTCACCATGCCTGCGCTATCTGGGTTGGTGACTGGACGTGTCCAACCGCCAAAAGCTAAGCATCTGCTCCGGACGCAGGATGCGGCGTGCTGGCGCTAGACCAGCAGCTGGGCTGAACTACTGCCGGCCGTTGTGTTTTAACTTCGACCTCACCTTTTCCCTCTCGCACGTGTAGGGGTCCCGCCTGTCCCTCTTCCGGATAAGCGCTGGGAGGACCAGCAACAGCGACAAGACTTCAGCACATTCCTGCAGCTCCAAACGATGTACATGGCCTTTAGCCAGTCCAGGGCAGCCAACAGCAGGGCACTAATCAGCCCACATCGCCTGCACTAGATGAGACACGGACTAGCAGCGCTTTGCCTTGGACGTAGAATCGTTTAGTCCATGTGCTGTTACCTTCATGCTGCGGGCGCGGACATGCCGAGTTGAGAGGTCTGGCAGCAGGGAGGGGATGGGCAAGAGGAAAAGATGCAGAAAATGGTGATGCAGCAAAGGTAAAGGTTGCACAGGGGACAGCAGTGGGTATGACAAAGGGATCACGAACGAGTGCTGTTCGCAGCGAGAGAGGGCGATCGTGATGAGCGTACCGAGTACTCCGCACCTAGCAGGAGAAGAACGCAGCTTGGAGATCATCATTACCTACTTCGCCACCTCTGATACATCCGTCACATCCACACCAACGAGAGGAGGCTAGCAAGGAACGTTGCGATATAGCCAAGTCTGTGAGTGGCAAGATTGAATGTACACAAAACTCGAAACAGGGCAGTCCCTGCATCCCAAAGCCAAGAACGAGAGAGAGATTCGTGGCCGAGAAGCAAGAGAAGCGGGCGATTCTAGGGGTCCTTAGACAAGATACCAGACCCACGCCGTCAGATCGAAGCCGCCTGTCCCCCGCAGACTCCACCGATCTCAATTGAATTGATCAATGGCCGGCCGACTGGCTGACTGCTTAACACCAAAGCGGCTCGACGTCACAGAACAGGCTAATCGTTGGACGGCTGTTGGATGAGATGCAGGCCTGGAAGCATCTCACCTTTGGATATCCTCCACGTTGACGATTCGGGGCTGTGTGCGCGTGCCCGGGAGCGATGCTGCCGGATAGTGCAGCTATTGACGAAGGACGGCAATTAAGGCTCTCCCGTATCTTTTGGGCACTCTCACCGATTTCTTGGCCGTACTCATTGTTGGCTTGGTGAGATGTCAGGACCAAACGGGGCTACCAAGCTACGTTCATGCCTTGCGGATAATCACTAGTACTAGCAATACACACTTGAAAGGCACGACAAAGCACCCGAGACATAAATGTTTTTAGAGAACCTCCTTACGTTTGAATGCTGGCCTTGATGATGCCACTAACTGGTATTCAAGCAAGGGGCAGATTAGATGGTAAGCAAGACAGACCCGACGGAGAGACTTGTCTTGCGACTCTTTTCCCAATCCATTCATCGGTGCATTTGCGATGTCGTCGCCTATCAACTGAACATGGAGGATGCTCCCCCTTTTCCTTGTGCCATTTTGTCAGCATCGCATCGCACTGCGACAGCACAGTTACAGCACTATCACAGCACGCCATACTGTACTTGATGCTTCTGCCTGTTCACCAGAGTTCAGCGTGAGAGTCGCGTGTTATCTCGACGGAGTGCTCCGTGCTCCGTGTTTGGTGCCCCGTCATGCTGCAGCGACATGGAACCGGCTCCCGCCTCGCCTCGACGTAGCATCAGATGCAATGCAGCATTACTCCGTAGGCCTTGATTCACACAATCAGACTGCTAGCACTGCTACCTACTCTGTACAAGTCGTACTAGGCATCGTGCTATTACCCCGTATCCCTCAGCGTTCACACACGCAAATATATTAATTGCACCAATCTGTATCATAGATGCGACGTGTGTCCCCTGCTTCGGAGATTTCTCTCGTGATTCTCGGCCATTCTCGTCCTCTCCTCTTTCTTCTTCTCCATCTCTTTCCCTCCATCATCATCATGTGCTTTGGACCGGGGTTGTTCCTCGGCGCTGCTTCCGGTGGACGCTGCTGAGCGGATCTCCGTTCTCGGTGGTGCAGTCGCAGGTTTGTATCGCTAAAGCGCATGTCAGCCCATTGCCAAGGCAGCCCCTCATTGAAGTACCTGCTTACTGAGCTGGACAGAGGTAGCTTCCGCCGGCAGGCTTCATACGGTAGGTACCTCTGCCGATTACGGCATGCAAGTACCCTCGCGTCGCTGTACCACCCAAGTATCGAAGCACAGACCACCCATTACCTGGCGGGTACTTGCCCACCCGCGTCTGCTGCTCCCTGCAACTCCAGTGCCGTGAATCATCACCATCTGCTTCTGGCACCATCGTCACTCCACGCACGCCGCAGGCATTACGCAGCCTCACACCTCCCTCTTCACCTCACACCACTTGTCACCATTTTCACCGGCCGCGCCACGGGCCTCGCTGGCCATTAATAGCCAGATCCTGATTGCGCTACAGCGGACTCCGTCGTTCTTTTGTCCTTTCTATTTCCTCCAATGCCCCCAGCTTCACTATCTCAATAATACCCCATTCATTATTGCACTAGGAACTGCCTAGCACTCACTCTTCCATAACCAAAGAAACAAGCCACCCTGACCATCCATCCATAACCCCCATCTCGCGCTCTCTGCCGATCATACCGTCTCGTTTCTGCTTGCAAAGCAAGACTCGCTCTTCTATCCCTATATATAATCATCTCCACGTGCCACCTATCCGCCGCTCCCCTCTATTTTCGCCTCTTCTTCCTTTTATCGTCATCTTGTGTCTTCCTTGATTCATCCAGCAATCAACATCTCCTCTTTTTTTTTTTCCTTTTGTCTCTCACGCTATCTGCAAGATCCGATTCTTGGCATCCACCACCGTCGTCACTGTCTAGCCGCCCATCCTGGAGAAACGACACAAGCGACGCGCCAACGACACTCAGATCCACCATCCCAGGCCACCCATAACCAGCAAACCGCCAGTTGCATCAGTCCCCTTCTCTCCATCTGCTCTTCGCCTAACTCCTTTTATTCCTTCTCTGTTCATTTTTCTCGCCTCTCAAAGCTTCACTCTACTTTCCGTTCCTTCAACCAGAGCCATGTCTGATACTTCTCCCAACGGACCTGGCACCGGCGTCCACCGCCGCAGCTCTATCACTCAGGCTGCCTTGTCCAATCTGTTCTCTCGAGGCCCTTCGAACGCTTCAGCTGGTCCTCCGTTTCCCAACGGCAATGGTAATGGCGATGCGCAGAGACGCCGTTTGTCAATCACCACCATTGGACTCTCCGGCACGTCGCCCACGGATACCTCCTCTTCCTTCATGCGACGCGGCAGCATGTCCACCAACTCGAACTCGGACTCCATCAACGAAAACGCCATTGAGGATGAAGATGCCATGTTTGGTGGCCCTAGAACGGCCCCGACCACGCCCTTTGCCCGACACATGAGCTTTGGAGGCAACGCTGCCATGCGAAACTTCCGCACCGGAAGCAGCCCCGGAAATGGTAAATCTCCAAAGTCCCCTCCCCCGTCATCTCTTGGACGCAGTCATGGAGGCGGTCAGGGGGATCAGCGGATGCCGCCGCTGTCCCAGTCCCATCCGCACCAGCGCCAGGTTTCCATATCTGCCGCTTGGCCGCCTATTGGACGCCGATCTAGCCTTCATATGCCGCCGTCCTCTCTTCCACAGGCAAGCAACATCCAGCATCCAAGAGTCTCTTCTGACAATGCCTCTTCTCGAGCAGACCAGTATGGCTTCAATTGGTCCGAACAGCTTAGATCCCGCGCCGAGAGCTCCGTCACCGGAACCCGCCCCTCCTTTTCTTTCCAAGGCACCGGCTCCCATTCTCCTCCGAGAGCCATGCCCAACCATGACCGCTCAAAGTCCATTTCCGACATGCCACAGCCTCCCGCACAGGCGTCCGCTGTCAAGCCCAAGCAGCCAGAGCGCCCCAAGCCCGATGCTTTCCAAGAGAGAATTCTCAAGGGCGATTTTTACATGGACTGAGCCTGCCGTGTATGGGCCTTCCTGCTAATGTTTACTGCTATTACGACAACTGAGAGCGACTACAATCTATTTAGCTCATTTGCAAGGAGCTGACCTTTTTTTCTTCTATTCCATTTCTCTTCGATTTCTGCCATTTATTCATTATTAGCATCTGACTCCATACTATGTGAGAACGGATATTGTCGACCAGCGAGTCGACCTACAGTTCATGATAGTATGCGAGTGCATTGCATTTTATTCCTTTGACGGTCACATATTTTTGCGCTTCAACTTTTCCTCTTTGTTTAGCGACATGACGACTATCTCGTTTCAAAGTTTGTTGCTTTGCTGGCGCATGATGCTATTTTTTTGTACGATTTGAGGCCACTGATGCCGCTGATATTACTGGGCGGCTGTATACTCTACGCACTGCTGCAGTTGGCTTGAACCTGGATCGGGCGGATTCACCAAAGAAGAAGAAAAAAAATACACAAAATAGGCACATATTACGGTGCAGGAAGAAAAAAAAAGCCAACAGACAATGTGCAAAATGGTAATTCTTGGAGGGATTCTTTCTATATGAAGGGCCATAGGCGATGTGTGTGGGTTCTTATCAGTTGATCAAACCATCTGTGACCCAACAGGAGACAAAAGGCTTGTGGTACACACAATGGCGGCCTTGGGACTTTAGTTCTCATGCATGTATAATTATCAGAATTTGCTTTTTCTTTTTATTTCTTTGCGGGGGCATCTTGGCGGAGACAAATGGGCCAAAGAATGAATTACGATCTGCAGGACAAGAGGAGGTTGGACGTCGTCGACATGACGATGTGCTGGCGCTGGCGTTATTGATTTTTCGAGCGATGGGAAATGACCAACGCTTGTTCCGTTTTCCCTTGTCAAGAGGAATACGGATCAAGTTGATTTTATACTTGTTTGTAGGAGGGTGGAAAACTAAATAAAGATATTAAATCATAACATGCTACCACTATCCAGGTGAGACAAGTGAGATTTTGCATAAATCATTTCATTTGCTTGCTATTGTCACACATTTGCTGTTTCAAGATTTTAAATCATAGGTAAATAGAATACACATCAATTGGACGTTATACTGAGATGAACAAAGAGTGCGATAAGATAAAGCGTATAGTAAATAGGACATGTCACAATAAGCCATCAGGCTCAAGTATTCTCCATGATAGTGATTCCCTTTTATTCGTATATTCACATATATTTGAGTAAATATATTTGATATCAGCAAACCAATGCCACTGCAGATTATAGACGGGTATTTGAATCATTAAAAAAAAAAAAAAGACAAATGCTCCCCTTTCCATGGCGATCTAGATACCCAACTTGCCGGCCAGCCAGTAAGTACAAATGTATCGCTTATAAACCAAAAAAAAAAAGTGCTCAAATAAAACCTTTCTATACAAGGGAGACCATCCATTTAGCCAAGATAAACAAGCGTATGGTGCAAAATATACATGGTATCGTTCATCTCTCCTTTAGTACAATTTTCACACCCCTCGAGTTATCCTCTGGCGAAAAAGAAAATGAGAAAATAGCCTTTTATATCAATTAAAAAGGGAAAAGATTGGGATCAGGCAGCCCCTGAAATGCATCCATGAACCAAGGCTCGTTCATGACAATCTTGGCACCACTCTCATATACGTCCTGGAGGTCCGCCGCAGCAAGATTCAAGCCCTCAATGTCGAAATTCGCAGGCATGGATCCCATGTCCAGCTCGTTGGGCACCATGGGCTGCGTGACGGACATCCAAGGCGGGAAAGCAGGCGCCATGGCGGAATCGAGATCTGTAGATGCGGGAGAAGGGCCCGGCGGTATTTGAGGCATGGAGGAGGAATTCGCGGTGGATGATGTGGGAGGAGTGCCGGTTGAAGAGACCGAATCATGGAAGAACGGTTGAGGCATCGACCGGCCGGTGCCGCTGAGGTTGGCAAAGATGTGAGGGGCGTTGCTGGCGTCTCTTCCTGTAGTTGCAACTTCAGAGAGTAGCTGGAGAGGAGTGTTGGCAGCTGGTTGTTGGTGTTGCTGCTGTAATTGCTGTTGCTGTAGTTGTTGCTGCAGTTGTTGTTGCTGTTGCGTCCCTTGGGCCGAATACTGCCTCTGTTGCGGTGAAGCAGTAGAAATGGCCGTGGTATTAGGGGTAGTACTAGTATTAGCAGCAGTAGTAGCAACAGTGGCGTTGCCGTCGTCAGAAGACGTTACCGTGCCCTCTCCCTTGCCCTGCTTGAAGAACCAGCTGCGAAGCATAGCCAGCACAACGAGGAACTTGGCCGCAGGGCGACACTTATTGTCCGCTGCTGTAGCTCGAAACTTGTCAAGCAAAGTCTCAAGGTAGTACTCAACACGCATGTTGTCTTTGTGGATAACCCTGCCCATTTCTGAGCCGGGGCTTGAAGCTGAAAAGTACATCTTGATCAAAATGACGACAGCGTACGCCACTCGCATAAAATTGAATACAGGGAGGCAGCGGATGCTGAGGACGTCCATGGATAAGAATGTGTTGAGAATGCCGTCAATGGCTGTCAGGCATGCTGAAAGCGCATTGATATGTGCGGCGGAAAGGGGCTCGGAGTTGACAATGCCATCTTTGAGGGCTTCTGTGTTGAAAGGCGGTCGCCACTGGTCAGATAGTGTCTCTGAGTGAAGAGCCATTTCGTGCATATAGAGATTGACTACATTGAAATTAAGACGAAGAGTGGCTGGTTGTATGAAATTTCAATTGTCAGTATAAACGAGCATTGTGAATCATTCATAGACTGTAAATTCCCGGGAAACAAGGGGGGGAAAGGAGGAAAACTCACGCTGCATCATGTTTTTGGCAACCGACGCAATGTACTTGTCGAGATCCCGCTCTAGGGCTCTCAACGCATACTGCGTCCTTGCATCTGTAATGTTGACCAAGCTCGAAGGATCATCCAGTGAAAACTGCTCGCCAACCTCCTCCGCCAGACGATGAGTCCACACCAAGTGAGAGAAGTATTTATCTGTCGGCGCGGCATCGGGTGACGACTCTAAAATCTCCAAGCTCTCCGTCATAAAGGGCGTCCATCGAATCAAATTTGGCCGATGCAACGACATGGACGTATTCAAGGCCAGGAAGAAGCAGGTCAGCCACGTTCGACGGCACTCGATGCTGGAAGGATCGGGAGGCGGATTGCGACGGAAAGGCGGCGGCCCGCGTTTTGACGTGTTTTTCCTGCCGAGGCCAATGTCAATGGCCATGACGGCGGCCATGTGGACAAGCTGATAGAATTTAAGCTCCTCGAAATGCTCCGGCGGCCAATACCAGATGACGGCCACATGGATGGCCTGCACCAACTCCAAGTTCTTCTCTCCCGTGACAACAACCTTCTCGGCAAAGAGCTGCATCAGCTCCTTTTGTAAGACTCGCTGGATCGAGTGGTTCTCGCCTGTGGCGGCTGCCATGATGGCCAGAAACAGCGTTGGCTTCGTCTTGCGCAGCTCCATCACCGTCGCACTATGGGGGAACACAACAGCTGGCAGATGTCTCACCATGTGCTCCTTGTACTTGTTGAACAGCCCCGCGGCCTGTTCCATCGTAATGATACCGCGGTCGACAATATCACCTTCGGTAGGTCTGGAGAAGCCTGACCAGCTCACTGACGGCGTCATGGATGCTTTGGGGTCTTCGCTGACGCTATCTCGATCCGTGGCCTTTCTCTTCTGTCCAGCCATGACAATCGGCGGCTGGAACGCTGATGAGTCGTCCTGGGGCGTTCGTGTTGGCGGAGTTGATGCCGTCTGCATCATTGGCGATGCCGCCATGCCTCCCCACGTCCTCGCCGCGCCAGCTCCTCCAGCCGCTGCTGCTGCTGCTGCTGTTCCCGCAGTTCCTGCATTGCTCCAGCTTGAAGGATATCCGCCACCACCTGGTTCAGTCTGATGTTGGTGCTGGTGCTGATGCTGGTGCTGGTGCCCAGCGACAGGCATGCCTGGAGCTCCCGCCCTCGCATGCAAGCTCGCCGTCAGGGCATCAATCTTCTTCTCCAGCTCCGACACGCGGCTGTCCGTCTTCTTCTGCCGCTTCCTGGTCGGCGCCGTGACGACGCAGCTCCTCCCGGCCTTTCTGCACCGCTTGCACGGCTCGCCTTCGACGGGATCGGGCTCGCACTTGACCTTGAGTCCTCGACAGGCCTCGCAGGCCCTCGACTTCTTGGAATCGCCGTTCCCATCAGCGTCGCCGCCGGCGGAGCTTCCGGCCGCCACTGAACCACCGCCGCCACCTCCACCCGCCGCGCCGGCATCCGCATAGTCGAACTGGTGATGCTGCCCCGGCGTGCTGCCCACGGTCGACGGCGTGTCGGCGTTATCTCGACCGCTGCCACGGTGCGCCGCTGCTTGGAGCTGCTGCTGGTCGACGGCGGACGACGCATTGCTCACGACCCTAGTCGCGGTGGAGGAGCCCAGCTCTCCTCCATCGCCACCGGGTCGCAGCCGTGGATCGAGGTCCATATAAACAAAGAGGGACTCTCTGACGGCAATTCAGATAATCGGCAAAATAGGAAAAAAAAAATAGGGCCAAGAGTCGGTAAAATAATAGCCGTCCTGGCTCGCTGCCAACGCTGCTTCACAGGTGAGACGATGGAGAAGGGGAACGGCGATTTTGTCTCCGTGTGTCCGACGCCCTGTGGCCGACTTGCCGACTTTTCCTTTCTTTTAGGTGGCCCTTATGTAAGCGGATGCTGGGCGTAAAAAGATTCAATTGAGTGTATTCTTCAAGCAAACGAAAAGGGAAGGGGGAAAGAAGGAATAAGAAATGGAAATGTTCTTTATTTCTAATTCGGGAAGTCAATTGGCTCTTCTAGTACCGAGACTAAAAAAGGAGGCTTTTCTTCATCTGCCAAGGAGAAGGGTAAAAAAGAGAAAAGGGATTGAGCGAAAAAAATAAAGTGGTTCAGCTACGACTATGCAAGGCAACTCTGCAGGCAGATTTGGGACTACCTTTAGGGACGAGTAAATGAGTGATCGAGTGAAAGAGCAAACAGGAAACAGGCCAATACCTAGTACCCCATGTAAAAACCGCAATTTAGCTATGTAGTACTGACTACCACGAGTTGTAAATAGTAAGGCGAACAAACTAACCAGACACCTCGGAAATTTGATAGTTAGTGTGATGCTATCTATTGTCAACATCGACATCATCAAGCAAGTCACACGCCAGTAACAGTGTAAGCTGATGGCAGTAACCACAGCCCAACTCCGCGGGCTCTTCTCCATAAACCGCACTCGCGCATGATCAGTCGACCGGCTTTCGTCCCTCTGATCAAATCCCGCGTCCACTCTGGGTCTCGAACTGACAAGCCCCGACACAGCCGGCCGCGCCAGTTTTCCAGATCCGACAGTCTAGAAGGTCTACACCCGATTACGGCCGATCGTGTTAATCCCTGTTTTTGGTATGTTTAAAACTAGAGTATCCCTGTTTGGGTTATTAGAGTTATTTTCTGGAAAGCGTTCAACGTGTCGCATACGTTATCCAGCACCCCAAATCGTGGCTGACGTTGCGTATTGTCGTGTTGATTGGCTCATTCGTATTATCTTTAATTTCACGGTCAAAGCAGGATTGGCTTTGTTGGGAGTCTTGGGCATTCAAAGCGTAATTAACTCCTTTATACGCGCAGATGTATAACAGGGAGGGGGGAATCGATTCCAAGTGATATCTACACTCTAGATTCGTCGGAAGTAATTATCACCCACTTTAGCTGGTGCTGAGTAAGAGAGCTGGAGTTTCCCATCCATCTCTACTTTACCAAATGATATATATATATATACCAATTTGTTCATATGTGAGTTGTCCTTTTTGTTCAACCACGGGCAATTCTATACTTGTAGTTGTCCCTTTCCCCTGCAGGCACGCACGGGGCTTCATGCATGTAAGACGATGAATCGACAATTCCTTATATAGAAAGAAAACAAAGGAAAATTGGGGAAAGACTTGATTAAACTAAATATAGAAATGAGAGTAGAAGGTATGAGCTGTACTCTTTGTGATTGTGTGCCCTTACTTGAGTCTCATTGTGGTTAGTCCAGTTTGGCTTGCAGCCAACCAAGGACTTTTCATTGTTAAAGCAGTCACTGCGCAAACAGAAATATAAGACATTTTTTTTATTATGCAATAATAGTAGTCTTCGTATATTATGTAGCTTTAACTAATAATGCTATTGCTTCCAATCCACTTGGGCGAACATGGCCCTTCCTTATCTTCCCTTTAGGAGAAAAAAGAAAATGATAACAAGTGAGCGATATAACGCATCACTTGTCTTCCACCCAAAAAAAAAAAGATCAGCACAACGCCAATGACTTGTACGTTTCAAGTCGAGAAACGATGAAAATAAAAACGCAAAATACTCTCAAGTCATGCGGAAATCCTAATGTCCATAACATTAAATTACGGCATACGTATGTACACATATCATCCCATATAGCCGAGAATAAAAGGCAAAATGTGGCGAAATTAAAAGCAGAAATGGAAAAATCGCAGGAAAAAAAAACTCTCATGCCGTCCACTTGACCGTTATAAACGTTGATTTTCGTTGTATTTCTAAAGAGCAAAGCCAAAGAAAAAAAAATGCCCTTTAAGGAGAGAAGCAACGAAAAAAAATAGAAAAAAAAAAAGAAGGGAAGAACAGAAACAGTTCTAGCCAATGCTTGCCATTTCCGATTTTAAACATTTGCCACAGTATAAGTGTGTGACACCGCCCAATACTGAGAGAATATAATTGAAACTGATAATAAATCGACATGGTATCATCGCTATGATTGAACGAAAGGGTATGTATGTCCCGCATGCGGAAAAAAAAATTGTAAGAAATAATAGTAGTAGTAATAACAGTCCAAGAAAAGTTTAACCCTTTTAAAAACTTTAATTAGCAAATGATATTAATTTTAGAAATGCGCTTCTTCCCGTAAGCGACTCTTCGATCCTTGTTGATGCTGTTGGCCCATCATGATCATACTCTCTCGACGCCGTGCCGCCTGGTCGTATGCCGCCAAATTCCCGTTCTGTTCTTCGACGGTTACTGGGAGAAGCGATCGTTCGTATGCCGGGGCAACTCTGTGCTGTGATTGCGAGGAGTGACCATCTGCGCCTGAGCCGGTATCGTGCAATGGTTGGGATACTGCTCTGGGGCTTTGGTGAAGGAGGTAGGAAGGCTCATAACTATGGCGAGATGTTCCAGATGGAGTGGGAGACCCACGGGCTGCGCTCATGTTCATCAATAGAGGAGGCGTTGGCGTTGATCTGGTCGGGTCTCGGATGGGTTCTGGCCAGGCCTGATGGCGGGGAGATCCACTTCCGGATGTTGACGGGCGACCCGGCGGTGGGTCAAAGCGCGGGGTTGAGTCTGAGCGACTGTGGCTTCCAGAATCAGAAGTAGGAGAAGGCAGCTCGTACTCTTCAGGATCGACTCCGAAGATGGCCTCGTAGTTTTGAAGAAACGTGGCAAAGACGGGCGCGGGAATGTTGAGTGTCGGCGAAAAGACGATGCCGACGTTTCGCACTGTCATCTTGTTTATATCCGAGTTGTTTATGATTCTAATCAAGAATGCAATAAGGTATTTCAGTAACGTTGCGTTAGCCTTGGGTAAGCGTTGTGAAAGCTCGTTGAGAACCGCCATCTTTTCGGTCTTGTCAGTAATCTCCGTCGTAACTGACATGAATTCTAAATGAAGATCTCTAGTGAGGATGCTAGTAGGAAGTTCTCGCAAATACAGCTTCAAAAGAGACGCTACAGCGTGGATATCGTAATAAGTTTCGTCTGTTACCAGGTTGATATCGCCTTCGTTATTGAACCGTTCTCGAAGCTGTTTGATGACGACATTCGAACCACTAAGTCGGAATATGCCCTCCTCGAAGATTGCGTTCTGAGCCTCCAGGTATTGAATGCAGCGATAAACAACAGAAGGAAGAGGAACGTCGATGTCTGCCGGTGGGTTGAACCGAACGGCCTCTGCCAAAGGCGCGCCAAAAACTTGGCGTACCGGTCCATGGTAGCCGTTTTGTGGCGGTGTGGCCCCAGAGCCACCTTCGCTACCTCCAAACAATGACTCTTGCCCGTCAGAAGAAGTGCGTGACTTGGGGCCAAAGCCAAAGAAACTCCGTTTTCTCGCCTTCTTCTCGTCGTGCGATGGGCCAGGCGCTGGGGGCGGCGCCTGTAAGCCGATTTTGCTACCCCACATGGAAGCATCCGAAATCACTTGAGGGTCCTTTGGTCCAGAAATGAGTTTCGAGTGAGAATCCATGTTAGCATGATGATCGCCCTGGCCCCCGGACGTCTTTGGACGGCCTCCGGGAGCGCCTTGGGGGGCATCACCAGCGTGGGTCGAGTCATATCTCACTCCTATCAGCGTGTCTGAGCCCGAAGTCTGGTGTGTCGTCGATTTGCTTCCTTTTCTGGACTTGTTACCATTGGCCTGTTCTGCAGAGGTCTGGCGGTCATGGATAGGTGGTCTGGCGGCAGGCTGATCCTCCTCAGGATCTCGGTAGTCGATCCACTGCAGTAGAGATTCCACCCAGATGTCTCTTTCTCGGTCGTTTTCTGCGCACAGGACATGCTTGACGTGGTTGCTGGAATCCTTCTTCTTGGGCTCAAGGATCAAAAAGGCATGACGATATTGGCTATCCAGCTCCTCATCATTGTTGTGATTAGCCGGAGCGTTAGCATCGTTATTCTGAGGTTGATTCTGAGATTGCTTGCCAATCTGAGCGTTCTGAAGCTTGATAGTTCCGAGATGAGCACCACCAGGAGTCTCATAGTATTTCAAGTAAGGCCCGTTGAGGACAAAGAAGCGCGACTTCCAGCCACCAAAATTCTTGCCTTTCTTCGTAAGATAACCATTGCGAGTGGGTCGTCCATCGGATCTAATTGATGAATTGTCATCCTTGGGCTTGAAAGTTTGTCCAGTCTCATCAGCATTGGGCGGAAGAGTATTGGTTGAGAGGTATTTGCAAAGCTCTATGGCAGTAGCAGTGTCAAAAGGAGTGTTCAAAAGCTCATCCAGGTATTTTTCCAATACAACTCGCCGAGCGTCAATCTTTGCGGGTGCATGTCCAGTAAACAAAGACCTGTCTGGAGACTTTGCCGTAAACGCAGGACACGCCTTTAACCGTTGGTCAAGCTTTGCCAAAGATATAGAGTCTTTCTCTACCCGCCAAAGCTCACCTCCATCAGCCCGCGAAAGAACAGCAAGGGTGAATACAGGATCTTCTTCGAGCTGAGTCAGTGACAAGAGACTTGCTCTGGAGGGCTTCATGCGAGACGATGCAACTCTCACGTCAACAGAGGGCAGCGCATTTGGCGACAGCAGTAGATCGGGGTATTCGTCAGTAACTAAGCCCTTGAATATTACTGTTCGTTCCACTGGGCTTCCAAGCCCCTTTGAATCCGCCTCCATTGCCTTCTTCAGCGGATTCCCATCACTCATTGACGCAGTGGGCGGTACTACCAAAGGCGTACCCGGTGGCATAGGGATTGGCTGTCGGGGAGGCCGCGGTGACAAAGGCATTCCCCTGGGTGACATTGGAGGGTTTCCAAGTGCCATCTTGGGGTTGCCGAATGGCCTGGGGCTAACAGGCAAACCAGGACTGAGGACAGGAGCAGTTAATTCCCTCGGCCTGTTCCCGGTGGTGAGAACCGCATCTAGTGACGTGGTTTGCATCTCAGGGTGCAAATTGTGAGGCACAGTAGTTGGTGATATGGGCGAGTCTCCCGCTCCAGAATTGCCCATTTTAGATACGCTCCGTACCTCTGCCTCAGTGACAGCTACGGCTTCGCGTTCGCGTTCGTCTTCCTCGCGCGTTCGTCGCCTGCCACGCCTCTCGGGAACAATTTCATCCACATCTGATATATCCTCATACTCGGAATCGGAGTCATCGATGGTGGGAGAATCTAGCTGCCGCCGTATCTCTTGCCTAAGCTGCAGCGGCGCTGGAGGAGCCTTCCGTGGAGGCGAGGGGAACTTGCCAATACCCTCGTCTGGCTGTGGCGTGGGTCCCATGACGGTTACAGTTGGAGGTGCGTTGGTGGCGGCGGCGGGGGGGGGTTTTGGCGGCGGATTCTTGGGCGGATGACTGGGTAGGCTCCGGGACGGTGGTAATGAAGCGTCAAATGGTATCTCTTTCAAATGCATCTTATTCTTCTCCTTGCGTGCTTTTTCGGCGGCCTCTTCTTCTGCCTCCACATCAAAATGATCCAAGGCATATTCTTGGGCTTTGGGCATATCCTCGGATGGATTCAAAAGCTCAGCGACTGCGGAGGGGGTTGTGTGTGTTCGGTCTGCTGGAGGAGTGATGGGATAGGGAGCCATGGTCATATCGACCGGCGAGTCCAGCTGGCTTCTTGTGTCCAACTTGGGAGAGCTGGGGAATGGAAGCACGGCTTCTTTCGGGGATTCGACTTCTTGGCGCAGCTGCAGTGCATCGTTGTGCGCACTCAAGTGCTTTTCGTCGTCGTGACTACCTGCTGGCTTCAACACCAGGGGGTTTGCCATTACCTCTTTTAACTTTTTCCGGTATTTATCTTTATCTTTAAGCGCAGCCTCCAGGTCCTTGTTCAGGCCCAAAATCATGGCTCTCTGCTTGTCCACTAAGCGCCATAGCTGACTGTTTTGCTGCGCCTGGGACTGCTTCTCTTTAAGAAGATACTGGATCACGGCCTCAGGACTTCCGGCAGTCTGGATTAGCTTTGCAATTTCTTCCGACTTTGCCTGAGCATTAGTAGGGTTATTCGCCTGTGTGCTTGATGAGATGGCAGAGATGGCACTGTCGATGGAGGAATTGCGAGGCAAGCCCGCCGCAGGACCGCCAGGCGCGGCATGTGTCGTCGGGCTAGCCATTGGTGAAGTCGGGGGCTTGGTCGACGAGCCTTCAACGGGCTTCGAGTTCACTGGTTGGTGGCTGTTTCCGGTATCATTCGGGGCAATGAGAGGATCTGGTCTATTAATGCGGCGCGTATTAGGAACGTGTCATTACACCATCAATGGTAAAGGGATGTTTTTTTTTTCTCTCTCGTCTTTCCTGCTCTCCTTCTTTTGTCTGTCTTTCGTTTTTTTCTAAATGTAGGAATGGGCACGGAGTAGACAAAGGATTCGACACTGGGCGATCGTATCGTTGGTGACGCACCTTGGGCTCTCCTCTTCCGGGCTGGAGGGGTTGGACGAGTCTGAGAAGAACGTAGTATGCCCAGCAGATGACGGGGTTGTATTACCACGAGATCGCGTGTCAATGGGCGGCGGGCGTTTCTGACTCGTAGCGGCACCGGGCCAAGAAGGACTCGCGCTGCTCGCCAGCGAGGAAGCTGTATAGCTCGGCGTCGAGAGCGGGCTCGGTATCGAGGGACGTGAAGATCTGTAAGTCGTGTCGGAGACGGGCATCAGCGAGGTGAAAAAAAGGAAAAATCGCCAAACAACGCAACAAGCAAGCAGATGCACGACAGCAGCACCTGCAGAAGGGTGGTTTCGAGGTCTTGTGGTGGCAGTAGTGGGAAATCGCAACAAGGACGGTCTGATGAGCGGCAACGTGAAACCGGGGCCACATTCATGGACGGGGCAACCTTGCACCAGGCCCAGCCGCGATTCACCGTGGAGGTAGGGGTCAGGGGAAAGGTGAGATGAAAGCAGTAAGTGACTGCAGAACTGCAGTGGCAGACGGCGCGCTGTGCTCTCGGCGGCATGTCTAGCGGCCTGCCTCTGGCGGCACTAGCTCTCCCAGAGTGTCTGAAGACAGCCAAGCAACAAAGAAGTATTGCCCAGCTGTCTGCGAGGGCGGTTCCAACGTGCAGTGCTAATCACGGGCTGGAGGCTGAATGAAGGCTGAGAAGGTGGGCTAGCGAAGAAGCACAGACAACGGCTTCGGGGCTCTCCCCGACTAGCGAGCCAGGGGCCCGGTTCGCCTGTCTGGTCCTTGGATTTTGATTCTGCTGCTCACCTGGTCTTGACAGGCGCTCTGCCCGCGAATAACGAGCTCGTCGGCGACGTCGACATGGGCGCGGATATTGGACACCAGCTGAGCTGGTGGCGAGTCGAGTTGGGAGAGTTCAGGTAGCGGACGGGGGCGGATCGTCGGGCCTCTATCCGCCAGATCAAATGTCAGACGACAAAGAGCTGCCAATGCAAATGCCAGCGGCGTCAATGTCGAGGCTGGGGGGGCCTCGCCTCGTCCAGAGTATTTTGTGTAGTAACTAGGTAGGTAAGGCGTTGCTGTGGTTGAAAATAGCGACGCTGCACTAGTCGCACCGCAGCAGGTACCTGTATGCTGCGTCTGCGACTGCGACGACGCTGAGCTCGTGCCAGCGCCCAACGGCAGATAATGGGGATTGAGGGCCAATTTCAGGTGCAGGGGCGGCTGTCTGAGCTCAACCAGGCCGAGTTGGGAATGCCTGCTTCGCTTCACCCTTGATCCGCGCTGCATGCACGTCTAACTACCGTGACGGGGCCTTTTTTTCATGAGCAAAATGTGGAGGTGAAGAGAGACGAAAATACTGGTCGAGAGCGCTGAGACCAGGCCCTCAGGCACCAGGGGAGGGGAAGACGGAGAAGCAAATAGGTAGGTAGCAGTACTAAAAAATGGTGCTCCGTTATGAGGTCAGAGGGACTGGCAATTGGGTATTTTGTCAGGGGTTTCTTTGTATTTTCTGTTCCTTAGGTCGCCCTTTTTCCTTTGAAAAGGTCTTCTTTTTGATCTATGCGAGGGTTCGTTCTAGCAGTGGACAATGAGGTGATGGCGCCGCGGATCGCTAATTAGATACACGTATGAGAGTCCTCGGTGATCGGCCCCAATACGAATAGAAAAGATAAGAAATGGAATTAATTGCAAAGCTGGGGTGGAGAGTGGTCAACCGAGGCCTGTGGACTCGGACAGACGAGAAAAAGCGTGACCGAAATTTCAGTTCTTTGACCTCGAGTCTATCCAGCAGAGAGAAGATCAGAGCCTGATCTGACGGGCGCTCTCGTGCCAAGGGACGCTGTCAATGAGGATGAGTGAGTTGTCAAGGAATGAAACACGCTGCGTGGTCTACGATGCCACAGGTCATATTGGGCGCTGATATGGGTCCACGGGGAACAGAAGAAAAAAAACCTTTTTTTTTTCTTAACCTATCCTCTAGGTGTTGCCACGTCGCTGCGCTTGCTCGCTCATCTCATCTCTTATCGTGCTGTAAGCTTGGCAGCATCGATTTTACTGGCACCGCTGAGCCCGTCCCACAACTTTGCCTCTGGAATGTCCTAATATGACCTCCACTCTGGGCTCGCCTACCTGTTCCTAGCACTGGAGAAGCAACGCTGGCGTCTGCCCGGCTGGATCGAGACCGTGCCGTTTGCTCGGGCCCCTCGGAAGCTTCGCCTGCATTTTCCGTCTGGGCCACATGCTCTCGCTGCTCTGAATCACAGACACGGCTAGCCCACGTGGATGGTCCGTTGTGCCCTGGATTCGGAGTGACGCATCGTCAACGGGCGCTGCACACTTCACCATCGGGTACCTGAGGCGGTTGCAATCGCCCCTGAAGCGCGGAGCAGCCACTCCGATGCATATCGTCTTCATTTTGACGTTCGCCTAGCCGCCAAACCAGCCGGGCCCCGTGCTGTTCTTAGGCTGTTGACAGCGGCTCAAATGACTGGCCGGAGCCTCGAGCTTCTCCTGCATTGCGCCAGCAATCTCCGTGCAAATAGCCCTCTGCAGGGCATGGCGGCTGACGCGCTCGTCCAACGACTGGAGCCAGCGGCAATTCAATTCAATTCAAGGACCATCCCGGCTGCCAGCCCCTGCATCTGGGCTGCTGCACGTCGCCTTTCGTAAATTAAAAGTAGGGGAACGGTGGGGAACAGATGACTAGCCTGCTCGTCGCTGCTGGTCGACGATGGCCAATTATCTCGCGCGCTCGGAGCAAAGACGCCCGCCTTAAACCTCTTGCAGCTGAGCCGTTCTATCAGATGGTGTGGGCTGTTGCTGCGGGACATGCTCCTACTGACACTTGTATGCAGCAATATGATATTACAGTATAGACTTGTACGAGATGGTGGTTGCACAGGGCGATAATAATAGACCGAAGCTTTGACATGCCCGGAATCAATTGCCGTGGCGTCCATTGTTCGGATGTTGCTGTCCAGGATGAACAAGTATACTTGGACACCTACTCCGAAAAGTACTTTATCTACTCCGTCCCAGCATAGACTCGGTGGGTTAAGCATACGAATAGTGATGCTAGTAGCGCAAAGACTTTATGGCAAATAACCTCCAGCGCATTAGGTAAGTAGCGAATTTCAAGCAGCAGCTGTTTTAAGCTTCAAATGTCATGCAGTTACGCGCCTTTGAATGCCTAAGCAAGGGAGCGCTACCGCTAAGAACTGGGTCTCGTGCGCCCTCGTCTCTCTCTTTTTGATCTGCTTGCAGACCTAAAAGGAATGTCGCACAGCAACATTGGTCGTACAAGATTGATCAGCAGATGCCGGTGATACTTTTCATGTGTTTAGTACCAATCGGTGGCCTGTGCTCGGGGCGCTTTCTTTGCTTTGTTCCCTTCTCTTACTCCAGAAAGAAAAGAAAGGAATGACAAGAAACACAAATAGATGACAGGCGACAAAGTATTCCATGGATATTCAAGAGCAGAAGAAGGTCGCTGAGCTGCAGTCCTAGCGTCCTGAATGATGGATTTTACTGGGTGCGGAGATGCAAGTCATTGGCTGTGCAGCTGCAGCATTAGCAGCAGCGGTGGGCAGGTGCTGGTCATGTGTTGCCCACCGCCTCTCTTGCAGGATCAACGATCAGCCTCAGCCTCAGTTTCCAGCTGCAGGTGAGAAAATCAAAATCAACCCATATTGAACCATGAAAAAATAGCGAGGCTGGAGCCTCACCCTTCCTGTGCTTTGTGCCTCGACATCTCAATTCTCAACTTCGACGTGACATCCAGTGCAGCGTCCACTAGCCAAAACTCTCGCTCCATGTTCCTGAATTAGCAAAAGTCTGAGTCAGGTCCACTAATCCATTACTTGCATGGCGCACAACGAGCCCAGGAGGCGCCGCGAACGTCCGCCTGGAGGCCCCGAAGGCCATCCGGTTTGTGACACCTCTCGTGCAGCCGTATAATGTCGGATTGGAACTCTTAGCTTATTGGATGGATGAAAATAGCAACCTCATATACGGCATTTCGATCCGAATGCTGAGCCGTGGCGTCGCCGCCTTGATGGCAGCATCGGTGTGCAGCAGTCACGGGAGGCAGCGTCCGCCAGGGGCGGCGATTATCACGGCCGTCAGGGTCAGGGACAGGATGATGATGCAGATGAAGCGTCAAAGTTTGACGTGCCCATGATTCGCCGACGTGTAGATGCAAGATCGGATTACATTCCTCAGTACCAGCGTCAACGAAGCCTGAGAAGAGAAAACTCGGGACCTACGCCCTCAGCAGAAAGAGTCATCATTGAAAATCCTCCTACCGCTGTTCCCTATGCAGCCTCATCAGACGGCGTGAGCGATGGTGAGAGTGAAGGTCGCGAGCGGCGTTTCAAGACGCGTAGTAGATCGAGATGGCACAATCCCCAGACCTTTGACAGGGACGATGAGCCTCGCCCACCCAGTATTGACAGGGATCGAATCATAATCAACCCGATCGTATATGAAGATGCTGAAAAGGAGGACTATCGAATCTATCGCCCCATGAGCCCTGTCTTTGAAGACGTCGATACATTTGATGATTTCCAGTTTACATACTCGACAGAGGAGCCGTCCAAGGACACAGAGCTGTCCGATCTGGAGACACCGACAACCGAGAGTGAATCCATCCAGAAGCCTGATCGCCCACTTTCCAACATTTTGACTGCTCCTGGTATATATTCGTCTACATATTCAGGGACTGCAGAACTAGGGGCTCAGCATGATGTCAATTTGACCATCATGTACGATCCCAAGGGCCAAAGGCAGCCTTTATTTCGGTGGTTGTAAGTTTTGATCTAGTAACTAAATCACTTATACGATGAGCTCTAAATTGACCTTTTCACAGACATGTTCGTCAGGATGTGATGAATTTTGACGCTTTCTGGGTATTACAGCTCAAAATTGTATGGTTGATGTAATTAAAGCTAACCTTTGTTTACTCCCAGGTCGAAGTGTCGCGTCATGTCCATTTTCCGGATGCTGAAAGAGCTGCCGTTGCTAATCTGCGAGCCGAAGTGAAGCGGCAAAGTGTCAAGACTCGATACAATCCCCAAGGTGCAAAGGTGGGTTATATGGAGCCCAAGTGTATCCAGGTTCCAATTCAGTCTATTGGTAAAAAGCCATCTGAAAGCTCGCATACGGTTAACTGGATCTGCATCCCTTATTTCTCTCTGCATCAATACTCTGAATCCCCATCGACTTCAACAGCACTGTTTCCAGACCAGGTATACAACACCTTCATCGCACCTCATGTATGTACTTCGACTAATTGAGAGAAGACTCTGGTGCAATCTCAGTATTCGCGAAGCGGAAAGGAACGAGACATGCAACAGGCAGTCTGTCAGCTTGGGCAAGTTCAACGAGGGGATTGCTTTCACATCTCTCAAACGTGGTGTTTAATTGTTGGAAACAGTGAGTAACCCCTATTGCTTCGGCAGTGTTACCTTTATTAACATGAAGCAGGCGTCCTCATCACATGTAGCACACGAGAACAATCAGATTTACAAGGAGCATGCCTCAAAGTAAATACTGAGCCGAGCCAAGCAGGCGCATCGGGCAAGATCCTCGTATCATATGGAGGGGCAGTGATGTGGTCGTTAACGACAAAGGAATGCCCTACGTGGTTTGTAAGTGCGCCTTTTGAACTTGACGAAACCTGAGGGAGCTAACCCTTGATGAGGCCTTCGTTGCGCATTTCCATACTTTTTGGCCCCGGTGTCTAGAATTTTGGCACAAGGATCGGCTACTATCAGCAAAAAATTGGGAGAAAGTGTTGAAACTGGCTGAGGGCCGACAGGGCATCGTGAAGCTGAGGTTGAAGATGGCGTATGACACCTAGACCATTTGTTTGTTTCAAGCTAACCGATCATCAAGGGGCACCGGTGAGTCACCACGAGTATTTCTAAAACCAAATAATTCAGCCAGGACAGCTCCTACAAAGCGCCCGGAGCAAGCAGAGGATCTGCCAGAGTATCTACATGTTTTCACGCTCTTGCCAAAAAGTGCAGAATCGTCTAGCGACACCATTCTTGCAGAGCTCCACGAACAACTGTCAGCAGCTGAGAAATTTTTAACAGAGCAAACGTCCTACTCGGCACAGAGAGGGTACAAACAATGTGGACTCATGACCAGAAACGGGGTGAACGAGTATCTCACGAACCTAGCACCGCGCGTCGATGAGAAGGCAAACGATACTCTCCGCCGCTTATACGAGGAAAGAATCGACATCTTCAATATGGCAGACATGTTATTTCAACTCTTCTTCCCCCTCACGTTCCATGGCCCCACGACGGGCAAATATTGGGGGGCTCTTAACAGGCTGATGAAGGCAAGATTAACTTCTTTCGGCTTGATCAATGTCATAAGGATGCCATGGCTAACGCAAATCCAACCGTAATAGATGCCTGAACTAGATGGAGGTAAAGATGCAATTTCAACTCCTCTTACAGAGGTCAAAAACGCATTGTGGCAGTTGACCCGAGACATTCAATCGTTTCAAAGTATCATGTCGTTTGCAGGGGAAGAGGATCGGGCAACTATGGAATTACCTCGTGAGCTTGTGACTGCATGGCTTCATATCGTTTTCGGCTTGATTTATAGCAGCCATACAGTCGACTGGTTCAATCATATGACAAGAGCCAGATCTCTGATGAAAGACGGGATGCAGAAAATGATACAGGGCACCTCTAACCAAAATCTGCTAGAAAAAGCCGTGATGCTGCCAACAGAAATCATGTCACTCATCACGCTGAATCTCTTGCAGGATGATGTAGGGAAATACGACAATATCTGCGACACATATTCACTCTATCTAAATTCTCTGGTGCGACACTTAATCCGTTAAATAAATGTTCTCCCAGCTGACTAGTGATACTAGGATACCGACATTACCACAAAACATTCCGACCGGACGTACCAGCATCTTCTCGATTTGGTGAAACAGGAAATGACTGCTATCAAACGGAATCTAGCAAGGCAACGAAGTATCATCGCCATGCTTAGAAACAAAACCAGCATTACGGATGGCAATTTTATGGTGCGATATGGAGAGGAGATGCCGACAAAAATGAGGAGACTGAGAGACTGGGAAATCGGGGACCGATCAGAGCATGCCAGGCCAAGGGGTTATGTTCCTGGACATCGATACCATGGGGTCGCCGAGGACCGAATTATTGAACCAGGCGTATACGACCAAGCTCAATTCTTAACTGATCTGGATGCTGCCTCTAAGCTTTCTGCTACGGACGCAGGCGGGTTTCGAAGCCTCTTCCTTGCAGACTGTGCAAATCTTGTTGAGCAACGAGAGTATGAATTTCGACCGAATTCCGAATACGCCGAGGATCTCGAGCGAGAAACCACTTATAAGATGGAATGGACCAAGGATAGACAGGAGAATGCCATCTACGCATTCACTCTGGTCACTATCATATTCCTTCCACTGAGTGCCATATCGAGCATTTTTGGAATGAACACAAACGATATCCGAAACATGGACTTTGATCAGTGGCTGTATTGGGCGATTGCGTTGCCTGTTACGTTTGGGATTATTCTATTCGGCATGTGGTGGATGGATGAGCTGGGAAACGCAACTGGCTGGCTATTCGGCGGACGCAAACAATCCTCGGCATATAGTAAATCGACACCATCGGGGGGTGGAATGTCCAGGCCAATTGAACCCGTCGTCGATTATGACTCGATGGGCCGTTCCAGCGACGAAGTACCCGCTACGTACCGCCGAGCTCGATATCGGCGTCGAAGTAGGCGGAACGTGATTGATGTTGATGATCCTGTCGAGATTATACCGGTGTCACATAGACGGAGGAATTCTTTTTACAAGTACTGATATGGCTTATTGTCAGTCTCATCAGGGGAAGTCAGGATAAGCTAAATTACCCAGAAATCAAATGAGTTTGATATGAGGAATATTCCAGAACTTGTCCAGCATGCAGGTTATTAAGAGCTTTTCAAGGACCGAATAATGACGACTAAAAAATGTGATATAATCCAGGTACATTGGTTCTGCTACCTCTGCTACCACTACTTTACTACAATTGAGATTATAGATAGGTGTTCTGACGACAGACCATCGCCGCGCAACTGACACACCATATCGCTTCAGCGCAATTGAAAGCTTCCGTTGATGCATCATACAACTTAGACCCTGCCACAGCCAAGTCCATTAGAGCGTACGTTGTTCAGTCGATTAACGCTACTTATTGCATGGTTGCCGAAGAAACAATCCACCGTTGCAAGTTCCACGTGAGAGGCCTCACGACCAGATTGCTAGGACGACAGGCTGCTTGGCTTTGTTCCGATTCTATTCATCGGGGCAATGCATGTATACTTCATGTGTCAGGTTGTTGTACAAATAGGCTGTCTCGACATTGATTTGGTGTAAATCCCATTCCCGAAAAGTAGATAGTTGGATAGCCAACCCTAGGGAATCGTAACGGGTCACAGGACTGTATGTTTCGTCGTAGGGAAGTTCATGGATCTGGGTAAAACCTCGTCCGACAAGATGTGCTTAGTGATTTAGAGCGTAGTTCAAGTTATATCTTTATTAATAAAGCTTAAATGTAAAATAAGTTTATACTTTCAAAGTTTCTAGTTATTCACTCTGGTAAAATTGGTAAGATTTAAGAGCTAGTTCAATATCAAGTATTTAAAGCCATTGTTAGGCAGTACTGTTGAATAAATTAATTTAGTAGAATGTAGTAAAGAAATAGTATTAACTTGGTGATTTAGGTTGGGACATGGTGATGATTAGCGATATCTGGTAGAGCATTGACACAAATCTGGTGTTATTTGGCAAGAACCGGTACCAGCTTTGGTAATTTGTGGAAGAAACTGGTAAAGAATCGATGGCTTTTCGATAAAGATTTGTATAAAACTGTGATAACAAAACAACTACAATAATTCGAGCAACTTAATCACATTCGTTACAAGGTATAAGATTTAGCGTTAGATAGTGTCGTGACGGCGTTAATCTCTCGATACAACTCCAAAGTTCAAAATACAAAAATCATCCACGCAAACGGCGCATGTAATCCAACCCAGTAGCCGCTCAGCATATCTAAAAGTAAACTCATTCGCATTAAAGAGAAAAAAAAGAAAAAAAAAAAAAAACCATCTGAGGACCCCAAAGGAAAAAAAAAATCTCTAATCGTAACGATACTCGCGATCTCTTATACGAATATAGTCGTGCTCCCTTTCCTCGTCGGCATAGCGCTGTGGTGGCGGCGGCGAAGGAGACAGAGATGGCGCACGTCGTCTGGGACTGCGGCTACGCGGAGCGTCGACATAGCGGTATGTATTGTAAGGATCCGTGGGGACGGGAACTGGCACAGGGTAAGGGATGTATCTCTCCCTCTCGACGTAGACTTCTCTATCGCGGGTCTCCTCGACGTCCCGGTCGTAGTCGTGGTGGTAGCGGTCTAGCTCATCGTCGCGGTGCCGGTGGTGGCTTCGGCTGCGGCTGCGGGAGTCGCTAGAGGAGCTAGAGCTGGAAGATCGGCTCTTGGCCTTCTTCTTCTTCTTCTTTTTCTTCTTCTCCTGCTTCTCGTCCTCGCTGACGGCGATGACCTCGATGAATTCCGGCTGCGGCGACGGGCGGCGCAAGGGAGGCAGCTCAAACACGGGCGGAGGCGGCGCGGGTGGCAGTGTGGAAGGAGGAGGCGGCGGCAGAAGAGGAAGAGGTGGAGGAGGAAGCTGGATGACGGGACGAGGCACGGAGATGTATTCCGCGGGAGGAGGAGATGGCGTTCGCGATCTGTGAGTGTGAGAGGAGTGGTGGTGACGATGGCGGTGGGAGCGTCTAATAATGACGTCGACCTCGGGGTTGCTGAGGTAGAGGCGCTTCTTGACGTCGCTGCGACCTGAAGTTGGGAGTTAGTTGTGATACTTGTTGCTGGGAACAGGCTTTGAAGAGAGCGGGTGAATGAGATGAGATGAGAGGATGAGAGTCTTATCTTACCCATGGCGAAGAAACGAGTGAGTGAGAAAGGGGATGGAGAAACGGAATAGACAGATGCGCAAATCGTATGCGACGATGAAAAGATGCGCGATTGCTTGGATGAAAATGAACGAACACTGGGTGAGCGATGGAAATGACCCGATTTGAGTTGGTGTTTGTGAAACCCGAGGAGGGGCTGCTGCTAAGCCTACTAGGAATGCAGGTAGTGTGACGTCTTTCAGAAGAACCAGTCCCGTGAGCTGCAAAACACGCCCAAATCAAAAATGCAGAAATGCACGTGGAGAAAAAAAGGCCAAAAGTCAGACGAGCTGTGAAGCCAACCACCGACGATCAGGTACTTGGAACAAAGGGGAAAAAAAGAGTGGAGGGGGGGGATGAGCTGAAAGGAAGCATAAATAGGTGAGCCTTTAGCACCAGGCACCAGACGTGAAGCTTCTATGGGGCTGGCGGACAAGGCGCTCTACTGGACTTTGCTGGGAGGGAGCTTGTGGGCGGGAAGAATGCAACAAAGAAGTTGAGCCACCGTTTGCCGACGTCATTGGGCCAAAACAGGGAATTAGTGGTTTGTTGGAATGTGGGGGCGGAGGGACGGTGGCTTTGCGATGGCTGTGTTTGGGAGAAGTTGATGCGAGCGCTTTGTTCTAGGTGGGCGGGAAAAAGTAGAGATGGCATGGGTGTGGATGTGGATGAAGACGGAGGCTTGAATTCGACGTATGGTGTGGATGTTTGTTTGTGTTGCTGCCATGCAGATGCGCAGATTCAATGTGATACTAGAGAGTTTTATTAGCCTGTATAAGTTGGTAAATTCAAAGTTTGGGTTTTTAGCCAGAAATAGACTTGTGCGTCTTGATATCCAGTTATGAAACCACGAACTTCTTAATCTTCATAAGACATGATAATAAATGCTATATAACAATAACTACCTACCTCTTGGAGGTGGTTAAAATTGCTGGCATCCCACTTTATATAGTTACGTTCTGTTCCGGCTACCCTAGTATTGTACATCCTGAAAAAAAAAAAAAAAAAAAAAAAAAAAAAAAAAAGAAGAAGAAAAAAGTAAAAGAAAAAAATGCAGTCTTACAATACCATTCCGTTTGCGTTTTATAAAGCCCAAGCCAAGGTATTCGACATCTTGCCAATCTATAAGTGCTCTCATCCAACATACATCGTAAAATTAATCATGCTCTAGCTGCGAGGCCTCCGCTCCTTATTTCTCCTGTATGGTCTTTCTCCCGCGCTAGAGTTGCTCTTGGCGTATGCAAAGTCATGTGTAGCAAGAGAGCTGCTAGCTGAATTGCCTCTTCGCCTTGCCTTGAAGTCGTCGGTCCCGAGTGAGTTCCATGTGCTTGTCTCGCTGTCTGTGCTGCCGGCAATACTTGGTGACTGGCACTCCAACGCTGGTTCTTCTTGAATAAATTCTGGGATTATGGCCTTCTTTTTCTTCTTCTTTGGACTTCGACTTCGTGGATTTCGCGAATCTTCTTCGACATCTCCAGGCTCTCCTTTATTAGAATCTCCATCACAAGAACTCCCCATGCTCTCTCTGTCTTCCTGATCCCGGTGATACTGTCCCAGTACGCGGTCGAATAGAGCCTCTAACTCAGTCTCGCTCGGCAAAATAGATTCCTCTGGTGATCGGAAACGGCCAAATGCCGTCCGATACTCGATCTGGTCGGCTGCGATGGCAGCTGACCACCTTTTCCACGAAGGTAGATTCATTATCTCGGGAAATGACGGCTGTCGGAGCATATAAGGCAGTAACGCATCCAGGATACCAGCAAGAGCATGTCGGATAGGCTTCATGAGCTCGAATAATGGCTCTGAGTACAGAATATCGACGGAATTTACAAAGTAAACTAGAACAGATTTGCTGGTTTTGATATCCATATCTTTGTAAATATAGTGGACGCTTAGATAGCTCGTTAGATGCCTTGCCGTTTCTTCAAGGATGACCAGGATGCGCATTGCCATGCTAGGGATTTGAAAGTTTACGGCGGCGCAGTAGGCCAGAACACATCTTGGAACATGTAGAAAGTTGAGCGGCTGTACCGGATCTCTCTCACAGATTTCGATATCTATGGGGGCACCTTGGAATTAGTCGTCATTATTCTCCTCCAAAAGACAGTACTAGACGAGATACGCACTCTTGGTGTATATGAAGTAAAGGCAAGGCTGCACCGCTCCGACAGCATGGGGCAAATGCATCTCGACTGGTGACCCATCCTATATTAGGCGCTGATTAGCGTTTCATTCTTGTTTCTTGGATCCCTTCCTTTTTTCACATACCTCGTTTGGCGGGGGAAGTTTTTCGCGAAACCATCCTGAATGCCGTGTAAGAATGTCTCGGTGTAGCTGAAATATGCTTCTCTCTGCATATACATAGACGTTTGACCCGATTGGATGCCTCCAAAGGCTAAATTTGAAATTGATAAGCCAAGATGGCCCTTGCAGCTACTCATGAAATGGACAATCAAAACGCGAATGCTTACATCTGGGCTGCTTGGTCTGCGGCTTCTTCCAGGATTAGCCTCGTCGGTGTGCTTAGCCGAGAGAGAGGCGATCTGGCGTCCTCAGACCGTGTCTCGTTTGTAGTGGAACTTGCTTTGGATGATGCATCGCAAGGCTCAGATAGATTTGGTTGTTCGCTAGAAGTGGTGTCGGCTGCCTGTTCCTGCCTTTCCTGCTTTTCTTGCTGGTCCTCCCCGTTCTCCTTGTCCTCTTCCTCCGCCTTGTCCTCCTTCTCAGGATTATTCAGTACCGGAAACTCCTCAGCCTTCAATTCTAGAGACTTGGAAGGTTTTTCCTGGTCGGACATGATTGAAGCCTGGCGTTGGCGCCATGGATTGTGCTTTGGAGGAGAGGCTGGCCTCAAACTTGGCCCAGGTTGCTCTTTGGGTTTCCATGCCGGCTTGGATAGCTTCTGACTCCGACCATCGAGCGAAGTTGGCTTCGTTTTCGCCATTGGTCTCTCCCCTGCGAGAAGCGCGATTCGGGTTTCAATGTTGGAACTTGTGGTAGCAGTCAGCCTTTGCCGTTCTCAGTGCTGCATTTCCTACGCTCAAGGGCCAGATCTCGGATTTCGCGACTTTCATAGGACAAGGCAAAAATAAAGCAGGTGAATGAATCGCTTTTGGTTTTTGGTTTGTTTACCTTCGGAAAATGCCATTTTTTATGATGACAGAGATGGCCAGCTGGAGCAGGATGACAGTGAAGAGTAATGCCAGGTGGCGGCGAAAAAAGAGGCCTGGCAGCAGCGAGAACACGGGGTGTGCTATATTTAAATCGCTGTCATACAGCTCTGCAGGGTACGCCATATTGTTTCAGCAGCTGAGCCTTGGCCGGTCAGCAGTCTCTGGCGACCGAGGAATCGCAAAGGTGAGGCGGCGCGTATGTATAAGAGAGAGCCATGGCCGCTATTAGGCTATTGGCTGTATTATCCATATTGCCAATAGCTGCAATCCACTGCCATTCATTTAACCTTGCTTCATCCTGCGTTGACAGTGCGATATTGGGGAGAATAGCCTGATCATCTGGCTTTTTGATTAGACTGTGTAAGAGAAGGGAATCGGTCCTATGAAGCTGCGTCCCTAGTGGTAACAGAGAGATGGAAGCAATGTGGTGTGGCGTTAATTACCTAGACTTATTCACGCATGCTGTACAGTAGTACCGTTGAATTGGGCAGGCTGTCTGTCTTATTAGCCATAAAGTCTGCGACTACCTACCTCTTGCCTTCCGGCTCGTATCAATTTCTAAAACTGCTGCACTTATATCTGCTACGTCTCATATAGATCAAGAACATTTTGACGAAAGTGCTTCAATTTTCATACTTTGTATCTACCTTATAATATGAAGCTGTTGCAAGTCATGGCAGATTCAATGGTGCCCAGATAGGCTTAGCACAGGCATTTAAGCGCCTGGTCCTTAAGCTCCCCACTAACTGCCCAGCACTAGCATCCGACGTAGCGCAGGCATCCTCACCCATTACACATCTTCAAATCCAACTGTCGCCCTCATCAACCACAGCTGTCTCGATTGGCAACAGACGCAACGATGGCAGACGCTGTAGAAGACGTCGCCTCCAAGGCACAGCTCGACGAACTGCTAAAAAGCTCTCCTATTGTCATTGTCAAGTGTGAGCCTCCCCCACCATGACAGACTCCCCGCCATGTCTCGGTCGGCTGGCTGGAATCCCATCCTCTTTACCTTCATATGTGCTGACTCTGCCTCTCTCTTAGTCTACTCTAATGATGACGAAAGTTGCCGACAAATCGAACCTTTGTACCAAGCTTTAGCCTCCCAAATAGGCCGACCCAGACTTCTTATTTTTGCCAAGGTCGACAATGATACATGTCAAGATCTCGTGCAGGAATATGGAATCACAGTGCTGCCCACATTCATCTTGTTCCGCAAGGGCAAGCTTATGCACACTGTCCAAGGCGCAAACTCAGCCGAGCTCAGGAATGTCATAGGAAAGATAGTCTCAGAGCTCGAACATCTGGTAGAGGGTATGGGAGGTGAAGGTGGCCCTCCCGAGGCCTGGAAGGGTGCTGAGATCCCCAAAGGCTACAGCGATGTTACGGACCAGGTGGAACTCAGAGGTTGTGAGCTGCTGAACGCAGATGACAACGCGGGCCCTGTCAAGGTCCTCTTCGAGAGCTCAAAGCCAAGTGCCCTGGGCTTGGGTAAATCCACCTCTACAGACTGGGTACAGAGCGGATCCGACGACCAGCTCTTACTCTTTATCCCCTTTCAATCAACAATCAAGCTCCACACATTACAGGTTAGTACAGTTTTTTTCCCCTAATGACCAACTGGACTGACGTCTTGGCTAACTGCGAGAATAGATCACCTCCGTTCTTCCCGAAGGTAGCACTGATGTGTCACGACCTGTCGTGGTCAGCCTTTTCATCAACCGCACGAGCAATATGGATTTTGGAGAAGCAGAGGATGCTGATCCCACACAGTCCATTACACTAGAGCCTGAGCATTGGAATTCAGAATCCACGGCAAGCATCAGCCTACGATTCGTCAAGTTTCAGAAGACAAACACTCTCACCATCTTTGTTCAGCAAGGAGACGGCGAAGCGGATGCTGTGCGCATTGACCGCATCAAGCTTATCGGAGAGGCTGGCGCAAAGAGGGACATGGGCAAGCTGCAGAAACTCGATGATGATGAGTAGAACTCACAGATTGGCAGTAACACAGTGAAAGGCTGAAAAAGGTTAAAAGATAAAAAGAATTCTGCTCTTGGTTACGATGTCAAGAAATTTCTGTCTTTAGAGATATAAGATACCAGGTGCTTGGTACTTGGGCTCCCAGGTTGAGCGAGCATCGGAGTTTTAGGACGCAACGAATAAAAAAAGATGAAATGCAAAAGGGTGTTTTACACTTGTTCAACCCCGCCCCCACCACCACCTCTCTTCCCTTGATTTACATGAATTGGAATTGTTGTATGTCTAATATTAAGTGGGCTCAGTATCACAAGTCCAAGTCAGACTCTAAAGGTTGAAGGTCAGCTAGTACCCATTACCATAACTCAGCACTCTGGTAGGCAACCTTGGTGACGAGTTCATATTCTGTTCGTACTTGTGTTATATACAGATCAAGCATGATTATTAATTCATAGCTCTCGCAGTCACCGTCTCGTTCAATCTTGCATGCATATCGATGTCGCTTCGGCAGAAGTTAGCCGTCGGAATGTTGTAAGGGTCAACGACAGGGAATAACTAGAGCCGAGATGTGTTAGTTAGTAGATCTGGATTTCCCAAAACTTCCAGTTGAGTTCCGGATTCAAAGCTAGGGCTTACTAGATAAAATCTACCCGCCCTTGCAACGAACCGTTATTCCCGCGGCTAGAGTGGTTCAGCTACTGAGGCGCCGAGGTATGCCTACGCAAAGAATAAGTTGCTATGCCTATTTTCAAATAGCTATGTTCTGGTAATGGGTATTGAGGGCGTCTGATTACTCAACACGTTACTTGATTAGAATATTAAGTGAGGAGGAAGCCTCAGTTACGGCTGTCTCGCAGCTAACCATTCATGGCTGCTTACAAATTGCAAGAGGCTTTGGGTAACTATAGACTAAATTGGGAGTATAGCAGTTTACAACTCACTTGAGGAGGAACAGATGGGGTATAAGTATGAGCATGAATATTTATTTCCTTTCTATAATGCGTGAGTTAATTGCACGCAGGTTGATATTGAATATTATTATTTGATCTGTAGATGTTAGCGTTTTGCTAAGTTTATTCGTTTGACCATGGCGAAACACTTGTTATTGACTCTTCCGTTTCCCAAGCCGGAACCCTTTCTGCAGCGGCTCCAGACTGTCTTTCCAGACTGGAAAATCACGTATCTGCATCATGCTGTCAAGCCCACCGAGGCTTTTTACAAGCAGGATATGCACATCCCGCCTGGTTCGTCTCCATGAGTTCAACACTTACATTCCGTGTGCTTGTAATTTTGAGGATCAACTCTTTTCTGACTTCATTTGTTATGCTGTTTATAGAAATCTTGCGCGAGGTTACTGCGTTGATGACTATGGGAGTCGTGCCCGATCCCGCTGACGCTCCTAATCTTCGCTACATTCACTTTAATGTCGCGGGGACAGATCATGTTGCTCATAAACCGGCGTTTAAAGATCCAAACATCACAATCACAACTTCTACCGGTGGGCCTAGCATTGCTGTTGCGGAGTGGGTTCTTGGCTCCATTTTAGGATTGAGTCGTCGACTGTTTCAGTTCAAGGACCTGCAGAATGCGAAGAGTTGGGGCAGCCCTGTGCCGGCTCCGCCTCCATTTGCTCTAGATGGGAAGAAAATCGGCATCCTTGGCTATGGATCCATTGGACGACAAGGTAAAAATGGTCTTATCTTTAAACACACACACACACATATATACATATAGGGCTTGACGTCTATTCTAACGTGATGAAACATAGTGGCTCGGTTGGCAAAGGCTTTCGGCATGGAGATCATTGTCTACAACTCTCGTCCACGAGTTACTGCGGAAGACCGCAAGGATCGAAACTGGTGTGAAGCTGGCGCCGGCGATCCAGAGGGCACGATTCCAAGCGCTTATTTCCACGGACAGTCCAAAGAGGAGTTGCATAGCTTTCTCTCTCAAGACTTGGACATTGTGGTTCTCTCTCTTCCGCTGACAGCGTCTACGAAATACTTGATTGGTGAAGAAGAGCTTAGATTGATCAATGCTAAGAACCCGGCTATTCTTGTTAATATCGCCCGTGGCCAGGTCGTCGATCAGAATGCGCTCATTGCCTCGCTAAAGAAGGGCGCTGCCAATGGTGGGCTTCTCGCTGCGGCTCTTGATGTTACTGATCCTGAGCCTCTGCCCGAGGATAGTGAGCTATGGGGGCTTCCCAATGTTTTTATATCGCCGCATATCAGCTCTGTTACGCAACAGACCATGGGGCGGGCGTATAAGATTTGGTTGGAGAATTTGGTTCGGATAGAGAAGGGCGAGGAGCTATTTAACGTTGTCCAAACGGCGAAGATTTAATGTATGTGGCCATCACTATGTGGCTAGCTATTCTTAAGCTTCGAAGCCTAAAGAGATTATTCATTATATGAAGTTTAGTATTAGTGATTGTTGCTTTGGATGTTGCATATTTGTGTTTCAAGAAGTGAAAGATGTTTTGGAGAACTTGCTTCCGTTGGAAGTGGCAGTGCTCTACTTATCGAGTAAAAGTTTAGAGCTAAGAGCTCCGCAAAAGTACCGCTCTTGTCTCGTAAATCTTTAGTCTGAGGTATATAGATGGTGGAGAAATTGAAAGTGAGATTGGATGTTTGTATCTTGGAAAAGTCTCACGGCTGACAAATTTCATGGCAGGTTTCATGGCTTTTTGAATGCTTACCGAGGAATTCCACTTATCATATACAGTAAACATAATTTTTTTTGGTCCTTCATATACATTCTAGGCCGGTCTCGAAGGAACAAGACCACTTGGAGGTGGTTAAGACGGAAACTGGCTCCTACCGACCTATTGCCCTGTAATGGGACGTGTGTATTTAGTTAACTAGATACTTATGGTCGTTAATATTACAACAACAACAACAACAACATTCTATTCATGTCAGTTTACCAAAGTCCGTGGCAACGACCAAAAAGACTTGGCGCCACAGCATAAGCAAAAGCCTATACATCTATGCAAGAAGAGAAGACAAATTACGGACTTAAGAGAAGATAGATTATAAACTACGTATGTTTTTAATGAAAATCGGACGGACTAGACGAGCAATAAGTTATTCATAGCGAGGTCCAGTGCAATTCAGAACTATTTTCCTCATACGGTGTTTAGAAGCACAGTCAACTGAGAAAGTCTTATCGTTTGTGTGAATAACCACGCAAATAACCGGAGTTAGAATAATAAACCCATGGTTCATACATGAACAAAGCATTACTCAGCTCATTAGCTCTCATACATGGAGCTCAGAGGTCATTCAGCTGTGTTAAACCGGCGTGCGTTTGATTTCCTGTTTTGGAAGAAATTGCCTAATTGGGCCATTTTTCCCTAACAGAGCAACCAGTGTACGGTTTCGAAAAAGATAGTATCGCTTCAAGACGTGTAAATGATATTGAGACTCATTTTTTAAGATGTGTATATATAGCCGTCAATTCAAGCATCAGGATTGTCAAGGAATCAAATAAAGTCATCACATCTTCACCAGCCACAAATTCAATCGACCAAACAATCAGTAAAGTCAACCAAACTGCAACGGTAAAAATTCAACATGACACAATCCTCCTGTCTCTGTGGTGCCAATGTCATCACCTACTCAGGCGAGCCTGAACTCAAATTCCGATGCCATTGCGCGGACGAGCCCAAGCTCACAGGCGCCGCTCCATTCTCGCTCAACTTTATCATGTCCACCGACACGTTAAAGGTTGTCAAAGGGGAACTCAAGACTTGGGGATTTGTCGTGGAAAGCGGCAACTTCATGTCGAACCACTGCTGCGGAGAATGCGGGAGCCTGTTGTACAGGACTTCGACCGGATTCCCAGGAAAGATGGCGATCAAGATTGGGTGTGTTGACGATGAGGACTTGGTGAAGTCGTTTGTGCCGGAGGTGGAGATTTTTACGCGAAACAGAGCTTCTTGGGTGCCTGCTGTTGAGGGGGCTGCTCAAAATTGGTCGGACTTTGGGACTGGGGAAGACCCAGAGGCTTTGAAAGGAAAGAATTGAGGCATACGATGCATGAAATTCGCAAATGTGCGCATCTACATAGCCGAAAGAAGGGGACTGTGGCTGGGTATAGAGGAGTGAATAATATCACTTGGGAATTGCAGCTTGTAACAACTTTAGCAGGTTGGAAAAAAAGAAGACTATACGTTTATACACAATAAAGTCCTCGGAAGCTGTTTTCAAAGCATCTTTGCTCGTGCTTTTATTATCTTAGTAATTAAACTTTTTCAATACTATTCGTAGACCTACCAGCAGGCCAGAAATAAAAATTAAAACTAAAAGTATACTGTATAACAATTGTACCGCCACCAATCAGAACTGTGCTCTAAACCAGGCTATTGAAACATTGAACCCTTTTGGCTTGTGTAAACCGGACGTTGTCTAAATCAGTGTCTAAATCAGTTTAAACAGCGGATTCTTCAACCCTCCAGTCCCTTGTAACTGTTATGGTTTTCAACTCCAAGTCGGTGTGGTGGTTATCGGGTCCATCGGAATCAAAGGAGCTACCATCTGCCGCAGCAGTTGCCTTCCCACCAAATTCAGAGCGTAGTTGTCTCGTCGAGCGGTCGTCGTCTTGGAGTTCCGAGAATCCACCTTTTCGAGAAGCGGAGTGAACTCCGGTGTTGCCACTGGCATTGCCTCCGGCGTAGCCGCTGTTGCCGGCTTGTGACTTATTTCGGGATACCAATGGGCGGAGAAGCGGGATACATGATGCAGTTACCAACAGACAGGGTTCTAGAGCACTGAACATGAGTGCGACACCGCCGAAGAATGGGAAGTCGTTCATGTCGATTTTGATAATCTCGGCGAGTCGGACGGCGCTTACAATGCAGACTCTGTATCTCCACGTGTTAGCTGGGCGCAGTCAGAAGACGGGAAGTAAAGCAAGAGTCGGCCACTTACGCAAGACCAATGCCAAAGGTCACCATCAGTCCAATCTTTTTGTACATCTGTAGCGATAGGCCGTAGAGATATGGCATGGGGAGGAGCATGATGACCAGATCAGAGAAGATATTGAGCCCTCCCGTGACGGCCCACAACATTTTGACGTCGCCACAGGTTCCCGTATAATGGAATTTATCCCAGTTTAGCTGAACTGGCGTACAGATGACGAAAGCGCCAATAAACAGGATCATGGCCCAGAGTAGAACGAATACGGCGCAGGCTTGACTGATGAGGATGAAGCTCCTGACGGAGAAGATCTTGGTGTACAAGGCGAGAATGGACATTTTCGCTAGCCCGAGACTGAGCGACCAGAAGACGACGACGGCAGTTACAAGCTGCAGGAGAAGGATTATCGAGTCCTCCCCTGCCATTTCGAGGATCTCAGTTGTGTGGAATCCCATCCCCCCAACCACAGCGCAGGCGACTGCAAGTCCTTGGTACCCGACCGCGACAATCTAAAGAGATCACATTTCGTTAGAGAAGACTTTTTCATAACAGATGGAAGGTTACTCGTCTCGATCGGACGATATGGGTACTTACACATGCCAAAATGATGAGCCAGTCACTCAGATCAAGACGGGCATTGTTGAATCTCAGCCGCGCCATTATCCGCAAAGAAACGGCAGCCAGCGGCAGCAGTGAGAAAACCACCGCGCCAGCGATGACTGCTTTTTGTGGAGTCCTTTCGATTGGGAAAATAAATGGCATTTTGAAGACGTTGCCTGTCTGCCTCTACAACTCTCTGGTCAAGCTGCGGAAGTCGGTTGATACTAGTCGCAAAACAGGACAGGAGTTGAACTAGGCTTTTCAGCTCTTGAGATATGTATAATACACTTTGAATATTAAGCGCTCTATAAAGACTTTTATTTATTTATTCTAAGGTCACATTGCGGCATAAGTAGGGCATGAGTCTAACTTGGCTAGCAGGCTTGCCGAACACCACCTAGAAGAAACAGGGAAGGACTTATATAAACATCCTTGAGGTTTACGAATGTAGCATTCAGGCCCTCAACGATGTACATACATGGGGTTATTTCCAGAATTCAGAGTACGGTATCCCGGCTCGCAAAGCTCTTGTTCCATAAATGTATTACGGGAACTACTACAAAGAGCCTATCCAGTGGATACATGTCAACCTCGCTAAACCCCAGATTGGGAACTGGGAGCAGCTCTCGCGCCGCACCGGCAGTGTCCCGCGGAAATGGCCTGTTGCGGCAACTTTAACTGGGGTTGAGTATTCTTATTTTGTCTTATCTGGGGAAATAGGCAGTGATCTGCCTACATGCAGGATCAAGAAACGGCGGTGAGACAACCTAAAAAAGGGGGAGTGCATAGCCAAGCACGCCGTTGAAGAAAATCACAAGACATGGGCCCATCTACAAAGGCTTGCCAAGTATCATCGCTTGTCTCACCACAAGTTCCGGAAAAATCTCAGGAGAAAAAAAGAAAGCCCAAAGCATAAGAAGATCAAGGTATATCAAATCTAATAATACTTGTTTCAAAATTCCGGTACTAATTAGCATTGGCTGTTGTTGGAAATATTCACGCAAGTTGATCACTGTAAAGACATGGAGGGGTGCGTCTCATGTTTTTTTTTTCTTCCGCTGTATGCCAAGCCTCCCCTTTTCCGTTTCCCCATTTCCAATGTAACTCTACAATTACTGTCCACCAAGGATCTGGGAAGCCATCGACGCTCTAGTGTAAGCTTATTAGGTAAGGCTTGAAAACCGTTGAAAACCGTTGAACGCCTCAGGGGGACTGACTTGATTCGCTAGGAAACTCCCCATGCAGCAGGAAGGGACAACTGCCGGTCCTGGCAAGTCTGGATATTCTCTAGTCTACAAGATGTCTAGTCTACGAGATGCAAGCTGTCAGGAGCTATCTAGGTCCATAGGTCCACACCGTTTTTTTTGGTTCAGGTATCTATATAAAAGAAAAAGAAGAGCCTGTTATTCTTCGAGGCTCAAAGCACAATCTACACCAGTCGACAATATCTCATCACCTCAATCTCTCCTTGTACCTAATCATCCACCACAACAAGAGAAACTACATACACAATGGCTTTTGGCGTCACCACACCTGAATATTCCGAAGGCTGTGCCGTCGTCTTCGGCGGCTCAGGCGGCCTTGGACGTGCTTCTGCCGGCCTGATGGCGGAGCGTGGCTCTGATATCGTTGTCACCTATCGGTCGAACGCTGCCGATGCCGAGTCCCTGGTGGAGGAGGTGCGCAAGCTTGGGCGCAAGGCGAGCGCGGTGGCCTGCGATGTTACTGATCGCAAGGCCGTTGAGGCCGTCTTCAAGCATGCCGTGGACACATACAAGCGCGTACACACAGTCGTCTCCGCCGGCGGCCTGGTGTTCGATACCGGCCCATTGGTGGACTTCAAGGAGGAGTCCTTCCGCGGCGTCATCGAGACCGACGTCTACGGCTTCTACAACATCGTAAAGGCCGGTGTGCCGATCCTGCGTGAGGCCAAGGGCGCCTCGATCGTGGCATTGGTAACCTCCGCGGTATCACGAACCGTGCCATGCGATGCCTTGTCAGCGACACCTAAAGCAGCGGTAGTCCAAATGATTCAGCAATTGGCCTACGAGGAGGCTCCTCATGGCATCCGCGCCAATGCTGTCGGCCCAGGAGTCATTGACGCAGGCATGGTACCCAAAATGATGCTCACCCCGACGAAAGCTCTCCTCGAGGGCGCAACTGCGGTGACGCCGCTTGCGCGTTGGGGTACGGCCGCTGAAATCGCAGAGGCGGTTGCGTTCCTGGCCTCTTCTCGCTCATCATTTACGACTGGCCAGGTTTTGATGGTAGATGGAGGCCTTGCGGCATGATGATATAGCATGGTGTTTGTGAACCTCTTAAGATTGAGGCTTGGATGCGTGCGGTTTTACACAAGGCTTGCTATAAATGAATTCAGTATATGACGACATGAAGGGGGAAAAAAACAATTAATTGTAATAGGCTAGACCTACTTAAGAGCTTAGCTTTTATACACAACATAATATACTCCGTATATATGTGTAATATTTTGTGAAGATTCGGGGTTCCATATCATGACCGTTCGCTCGCACCGGGATGACTTGGCGATATCGGATGCGTAAACTGTTGTCTAGGGACTCCTGGGCACGACACTACTACACTTAACAGCCTATCACCCACAGACGGACGGCCAGACCGAAAGAATGATATAAACTATCGCGTCAGCGATTAGAGTATACATACCTAGCTAACGTGGACAATCCAACCGACTGGAAGGGAGTGACATCCCGTATACAAGGAGCAGCAGTAGCAGCAGTAACAGCAATAACGGCAGCCCACGCTATAACTAAAGTGCTGGGTAACAGAACCGGGGTGCTGGATAAAATTTCCCTTATTTAATGTTCACTGATCAATCGCCGTCGCCGTTCGCGTCTCCTTTTTCCCACTCAAGCTTATAACCGCCAAGCAGCACCTAATTCCCGTAAAGGCAACTAGGTGTTGCTGCTAAATGGTAAGCGTTGATGATCTCTGACGATGGCCGGGGCCGGATGTCGCCCACAGCTTGTGACTTGCTTTCTCCAGATTAGCTCTGGCATCCGCTGTGGATCTCGGCAAAGTCCAAATCCCGCCTCTGGTGGCTCAAGCTCATACTGCAGGGGTTCTAGTCAATGTGAATTTGATGATTGTTTGTTGGTGACAGTCGTACAATTAACAGATTTTGCATCAAGATGGTCAAGATGAATCTGCAGACGGGACGCGATCCTTCAACCGCGGCAGCCCGCTATCCGCTGGCAATCCGCACGGCAATGCTGCAGCGGAGCGAATCAGGCTGTAACATCCGAAAGATCGTCAAAGCATATTGTCAAGCTCCCGCGTAAAATTGCGACGTTACAATTTTGGGGGCCCGTTATCCGTTATCCCGTGGATCGGCCTCTGCCGTAATACTAGCATTCGGGCGGCAGGCATTCCAGTGTTCCATCATCTGATCCGATTCGCCTTTGTCTCTTTGTATGCCTGGTTGATGAAACAGCTGGGCGCCCGTGGATGGCTCACGAGGCTGATGGCACCCGGCTTTGCTCACGAGGTGGCGTTTATATAAAGAGAATGGCCTGTCCATGATATCCAAGGTTGACCACCGCTCAGCCTCTTAACCCATTTCCGTCTCTCATCCCCTTCTCCTTATACTTGGACGCAAAACTTCGTCCAACATGCGCACCTCTACCGTTGCAGCAGCGGCCGTTGCCGCCACCGGAGTAACAGCAAAGCCTCGCTATATCACGTACTTTGACTCGTGCGTACCACTCCTCCCGTGATAATGTTAGAAGATACTTTTACTTACGCTCTACTACTAGATGGGACACGTCAAATCTGCCCGATCATTCGGTGACTGAGGGGGTCACGCACGTGAACACCGCCTTCGCTGCCTCGACTATATTCAACTCCGGCACGTGGTATCAGCCTTTCATGCCGTTGGACCAAATCCGAGCTCTTTTCGACGATGGAATTAAAGTCTGCCTCTCGATCGGCGGATGGGGCGACACAAGCGGCTTCAGCGCAGGCGCAAAAACTAATGAAACGCGTCAAACCTATGCTCAGAATGTCGCTACAGCAATCAAGACACTGGGCTATGATTGTGTTGGTGAGTACAACACAACACACGATAAGTTGATCGCTGTGTACAAGTACGTGTGCCTATCTATATACTAATGGGCGGCGGTTACAGATATCGATTGGGAGTTCCCTGGCGGCAATGGTCAGGACTATAGACAGACTCCCAACTCGGACAAGGTTTGGGAGATTGATGCTTTCCCTCTTTTCCTGCAGGCAATCAAGGATGCTGTTGGGCAAGATATTGAGCTCTCCATTGCTGCTCCAGGACGAGTCGAGGATATGATTGCTTACACGGCTGAAAATGTGGCCAAGATCAACGACATTGTCGACTACGTCAACGTGAGTGCCCTCTCTGCTGTACTAGATGCGAGAATTTGTACCTTGTTTGAGTGAAAAGATGAAACCCAACTGATATACTGTAGGTCATGACTTACGACCTCATGATGCGCCGGATGAACACAACTACTCACCACAGCGGCGTCTCCAACTCGGGTGATTCCATTAACACCTACATCGAGCGCGGACTCTCCCCTGGCAAGATCAACCTCGGCTTTGCCTTTTACGCTAAATGGTTTGAAACTGCTCCAGGATTCAACTGCACAGCTCCCGTTGGCTGCCCTACAGCAGAGCTCGAAGCCGCCGACGGAAGTGACACTGGCAAGTCTGGTGCCATCACTTTCGAGGCTGCAAACATGAACGGCGATTTTCAGCACGCAGTGCAGAACGGCATCGCAGACGAAGATTTAGGGGGACAATGGTACTGGGATGCTGACAAGGAGGTCTTTTGGACCTGGGATACTGCTAGTTTCATCAACCAAAAATTTACGGATATTGTTGTGCCCAAGCAACTTGGTGGTGTCTTTAACTGGGCTTTAGCACAAGACAGCCTTGATTGGAGCCATTTTAAGGCGATGCAGGCTGGTGTGAAGGCGATGCAGTAGAAGACGGATATGGTGGGTGTATTGTTTTGACCTGCCAGATGAGGATTTCTTGGCACAGATATATTAGAATATGTACATTAAGACTAATGATTGGCACGACGAACAATGTTGACCTATACTTGCTACTCGATGTATTGAATGAAGAGGTAAGAAAGCGCAACAAGAAAAAGTGTATGTGATATTACATTTGCGCTTATCCTTTTATTAAGAGTTCGATAAGCACTTTGTAGATAGGTAGGTAAAGTAGGTAAAGTAGGTAAAGTAGGTAAAGTAGGTAAAGTAGGTAAAGTAGGTAAAGTAGGTAAAGTAGGTAAAGTAGGTAAAGTAGGTAAAGTAGGTAAAGTACCTAGGTAAAGTAGGTAAAGTAGGTAAAGTACCTAGGTAAAGTAGTAGAAGTAGTAGAAGTAGTAGAAGTAGTAGAAGTAGTAGAAGTAGTAGAAGTAGTAGAAGTAGTAGAAGTAGTAGAAGTAGTAGAAGTAGTAGAAGTAGTAGAAGTAGTAGAAGTAGTAGAAGTAGCAACACTATATCTCAGGTCAAGCCAAAACAAAGCCTTGGCGCAGACTGTCTGTCAATTTCCGTTTATGGAGAGGAAAGCTGACGAGTTGTACACCCTTCAGGCCAGGTAAATAGAAGGAATCTCTATCATAACACATGTAACTGTATGTCGTGGGACGAGGGAGTCGTCGGGCTGGAGGGGAGCCTGATCCTAGTCGTATAACTACGAGGTCACGTAGGGTGCAACAAGCGGGGATCAAAAGGCTTAGTTTTTTATCTATGATACGGGCGATCGAGCTGCTATATACCTTGGTTAGGACCTCCTGCCTTCTGTCTCTTGGGGATGTCAGGGCAAGCGTCCCCCAACACTGTAGAACTAAGTTGGAGTACGGAGGTGCGAGAACAGATATCCTATGAGTAAATACAGTAAAACTCTAATAGCTGAGTACACTGACTTGTTCTTTCCAACACACCCACGGAACTGCAACAGTGTAGTTCGTGGTTCATAGTTCGTAGTTCGTGGTTCGTAGTTCGTAGTTCGTAGTTCGTAGTTCGTAGTTCGTAGTTCGTAGTTGACTGTATAGATATCGTAAGTTTGTAGTCATATTAATATCGTAGGTTTATGTGGTTGTATAAGTCTGTCAGGCATGGAATGGAATAGTACAAGTCGGTATTGTTGAAGGCGGCGCCATTAGACACGGGAACAGCTGTGTGGCGTTGTTCAAATCAGTTGGTATGGTTTTAGACGGAGCGTGGAAACATTGAAACATGGAAACGTGGAAGATTTGACGTTGGTAGGATACGGATTCGATAGGATGTGGGAGGTCGGTTAGTGTATCATTTTAGTCGGTCGATGTATCATTTCAGTCGGTCACTGTATTATAGTCGGTCGGTGTTTCATTTCAGTCGGTCGGTGTATTCGCAACGTTCGTCGTCCGTCATCGCAAGCGCTGCAACGTGCTTTAGAAAAGCAGGCTGGGGCAGTGGTTTAGTGCAGATCTCAGCGGTGTTGTGCGCCTGTGTCGTCCAGGTGCGTGTTGTGGAGTTGGGATCCTTGATAGGGAGATGTCGTCCGTGTAGGCATTTGTGAGAAGGTATTGTACGGATTAAAACAATCTGGTCGTGAGTGGTTTGGAACACTGAAACGACCGATGAACGAGATGAATATGACATCTCTCCCATTTGACCCTTGCGTTTTCCAACGAACGAACATGATCGTTGCCGTTTACGTTGATGGCATCGTGGTCATAGGCGAAGACTATGAAATCTACTCATTCAAAGATATGTTGTCAACGAGATTCAAATGCAAAAACCTCAGACTCTGCCAGTACGCCCTGGAATTGGAGATCACACAGAACATCACTCGCTTCGCAAACATACGACCCAAGATGTTGGACGCTACAACAACCCCTGAAATGCTTGCAGGCCATGAACCACTTTTTTGGCCGCCGGCGGCAGTGTTCGGTAATAGCGTCCGTTGACAGCGTCCGCTGACAGCGTTCAGTCGTTGATAGCGTTTAAGTCGTTGACAGCGTTCAGTCGTTGACACGCTGACAGCGTTTAGGTCGTTGACAGCATCCGTTGATAGCGTCTGTTGACAGCATTCAGTCGTTGACAGTGTCTAGTAATAACGTCTGTTGACAGAATCCATTAATAACGTCTGTTAATAGCGTCTGTTAACAGCTTGTATTAGTGACTTATCACAAAGGGTTATATATATCTGTTACATACTTATTATTTCTCTTTTAATATAGCTCATGTAGGAGATTCTTTCTAAGTGGATTTAAGGATTATCTATTGTTAAAGTCTTCTACTGCTGCTACTGCTGCTACTGCTGCTACTACTACTGATATCATCACCACATGCACCTAACATTGCCGCTACCGCTATTGCTACTGCAGCTACTGTACATGTATTCTTACTACATGTACCTATGTGTAGGTATCATTGATATGTCCAGAAGTTGCAGCATCCTTGACAGATTGCGAGTATAGTACTGCCGCCATGCCACCGCCCAAGACCTTTTGTGGCGTCGTTCCTCATCCGATGCATATTCATCACTTTCATCACAATAAGCGACCCAATGGCCGGTTATGCCAATTGAACCATCAGTGCTGGAAGAAATCAAGGTTCAATATTTCTGCGTCCTTGGCACAAGTTCCACAGGTCTATCTATCCCGGCGTGCCCACCACAATTCGCTATAAACGACGTCTCGAGACCACTCATCGATGCCCACAATGAGGGGTTCACTCTGTCACAATGCGTCTTTTTTCCATTCTCCAAACCTATGACCTTGGCCATTTCGTCCCTTTGAGTGGAATCTTCTCAAATCTATTTGTTAATACACATGTGACTCGGGTTGGAATGCATCCTCGGAAATCACCCGGCGCATTGTATGGAGCAAAGAAAGTAAAGGGTCATCCAATCTTTTCCGCAAATGGACTTTGTAGATTAGAGATAACCATGGTTGGTACGCAGAGCAAAGCCATTCTACCCGGATTCTGTACCGTTAAAGGACTAGATCCTGCTTGCTCCTGGTAAGTAGCTGCATGTTAGTGCAGCAGAGTAGCGTTATGATGCAGCCACCACTTGCCCAATTCTTCAAGATCATATACTTGTACATGTTAGTGGCATGCTATTTTTAGAGCTCTGATTCTGTCTATCATGCAAGGTGATAATGCACGCATGTCCATGGATGGCGGAGATTAAGAGGTCTCATCTGGGGTCTCTCGATCTTGCTCAAGACGATGAAGACGATGAAGAGACGCACTCCACTCCACTCTTCTCTTAGTAAAGCGCCTTGGCAGATACCTTTACAAATTCGGAAGTTATCGTTGCCTAGCTACGGTTAAGATGTGTTTTGAGCTTTGTTCGTACATATAGTTGCCCTCAACCTAGGCATCGTGGGCTGTATCGATGAACATCATGCCTGCTTCCTAGATCGCCATTATACCATTGAAGGAACGTCAATCCTCAACACCTACGCTTATTTGTATCTATCTATTGTACTGTTACAATTTCTTCAAACTGACAAGACAATTTCAGGACAAATGGGGCATTAGATCGGTTCATCGTTAGCTGGCGGGTTCACACATGGAAAAGATTATTGGACTCGAGTGGATCGCTCCAACGGCCGAACTCGTTCCAATTGCTAGAGCTAGTTGCCGCCGGAGCTAACGAATAGTCTCCAGTAGTAAGACGTATAAAGACAAAAGAGGGGCGGGACAATTAACTCTTTGCTGGGATCCGGACACCGAAAGGTAATAGCCATGTGCGTCGTAAGCCATCTTGTACAGAGAAACGTGCTCAACCTGGCCCTTGCACCAACAAGCTTCAACAAGCCTGCAACCAAAGAGGAAGAAGCCAAGCAAAAAAAAGAGACTCAAGTCGCATTTTGCCATGCCAAACTTCTGCAAGGATATCGAGAGTCCGCCTCTAAAAATAGCCCCCAGAGGGGTTGCATTGCATTTTAAGCGCCTAATCGGACATTGGCTTAGCGGAGGTCTCGCTTCGTGAGACTGATTGGCCCAGCACTTCCAGGGTCAGTCAAAAGAAATCCAGCGATTGGACCAGCCGTTTTTTTCGCCTCTTGCTGAGCGGCTGCGGGAACCTTTTCCGGGGGCGCGTGGAGGCAGCGGGCGGGCTTTTGTACATAATTCCAGGCGGCATCTCACCTTTTCTTCTTTTTGCTTCTTGCAAAAACAGCTCGTCATCTTTGTGTGTGTATCTTTATATGTGGCTATGATCAAATAGCATCATCATCATCATCATCATCATTCGAAGTCTCACGAAGATTTTTGTCTGGCGACCGCTGTCTTTTTATTTTCTCCGAGATTGATTGCATTTTTCCACTTATTTGGTTGCATTCATCGAGCATTTCTACAGCAGAACCAACAGCTTCTCCCAAACAGGAAATTTCCTGTTACAAGCTCTTTTTAGAAGTCAAATCGCACAGGAGAATCAAGCGATCAAACCGAGACTCATAACATCACCATCTGCCTCGATCATGGCTGCGAGAAGTTTACTAATGGCTGTATGGCTTTTGGCTCTGCCACTTCTTTCATGGGCACATGTCGTTATCGTGTATCCCGGCTGGCGCGGCGACAATCTGGTGACCAACGCGACTTTCCCCTACGGCATGCAATGGATGTATCCCTGTAAGACTTTCTATACATAGGATGCCTACTATTATTCTCTTTGTAGCAGGTTGCTAATCATTCATCCAGGCGGTGGTCACCCTGTGACAACAAATCGCACCTACTGGCCCACGACGGGAGCTCCCATATCATTCCAGCCGGGCTGGTTCGTGGGCCACGCGACGGCGATGCTGCAGGTCAACCTGGGCATGGGCACCGACGGCCCCGATGGCGGACCGCTGCATATGGAGCACCAGATTGTGCCCAAGTTTGGCATTCTTGGCCCCAGCAACAACCCCTTCCCGGGTACCATCTGTTTGGACCATGTGACGGTGCCGACTGATATCGGCGTCAAGGCGGGAGTCAATGCCACGATCCAGATTGTCATGTCGGCACAGCACGGTGCTGCGCTGTTCTCGGTGAGTACCCGGCATTGTGGAAAATGTTTTGACATTTGTACCGTTTGGAACATTGAATGTGAGGCTAATTCGATTTAACAGTGCGTCGACATCACATTTGTCGAGCCAGGCGACAAACGGATCCCACCTGTCAACGGCACAAACTGCTTCAACTCTTCCGACATTGGATATGCAGACATTCATCTCGCCACCATCTCCAAGGGCGTTGATCTTGGCGATCTTGGCGAGCTGAAGATGTGAGCAGTATTGACGATCCTGTCCATCCATACTACTAGACTTTATTGAAGTTGGACACTGGGTGTACAAACCACAAGCGAGATTTTTTTTTTCTTAAAAAAAAGAAAAAGAAAAAGAAAAAAGAAACGATGAGAACAGATAAGGAACCCTAGGGATGAAAGGGATGATGATACCCAGAGGCGGATGATGCGAGGTCATCGACAACGGACCCAGAGGCCAATATTACGAATAACATTATTCACTGTACTTTAGAGCGCAAAGGTTTGCCGGTTTTACCTTTTTTTGTTTTATTTAGTCACTGTATATACCTTCTTCTTCTTCACATGAATGACTATTACATGTATATTTTATATTTACTCGAGTGACTCCCATACGCCGTATTGTCTGTTTGTCTCGGAGGCCTGTGCTACCCGTCACTGTATCTTCCGTTAGTGACGTGAGGTGTGCCATATCTGTTGCGTGTAACAGTATGCTACATGTTACAGAAATATGGTATAATCCTTCTCCTGCAGGGGGTCGATACCCGCCATTACTACTACTGCGGCTGAGAGAGAGTGATAATGGCTCTTGATAAGATATTCCATGCCTCTGAAGCTTTTATCACTCCGGCACAAACAGAATAATTATTTCGTCGGCCGTTGCATTTTGTGTTTAACGCGCCCTATACTCAAACAGCTTTAAAAACCCTGTCTTCATGCCGAAATAAGTGGTTTGAAGCCACTCAACTAAAGAAACTTGACCACGGAAACCTTGCACGGCAAACAAGTTCGTAAGATGAGCAAACCAGTGGCAGATAAACGGATTCGCTGTGCTCTCAACTTTTTTGTATAAAGTCATTAGTTGAACTTAGAGGTTCATTGTTAGATAGCTCTCATGGTAGCCGCAATTCCACTTGGTATCGTTCACCCATTGAACTTAGATACTGGTGTCGTCAATATCCCAGCTTCGATACAGAAGCAGCCCCTGTCCAAAACATCATCTATCAGAAAAACGACGACTCCTTATTGCAGATGTCAGTCAATGAATAGTCTGCTTGCCTTTATGTCAATGATGGAGACGATCAACTCCCTTTTTGCCTATTTCTCTTCGCCCCCTTTATGCTCCTCACGTCCACCACAGACGCCCTCGCCACCATCTGAAGAGCCAACCACATCCTCTGAAATCGGTTCTTCTGGAGGCAACAATTCTACGACCAGCCTTGAAAACAACTCGAAGAAGGTGGAGTATGTGAAGCTCCCTCAAGATCTTCAAGACCCCGAAGAATCTCAAGAATCAACCCTACTCTTCAGGTTCATGGTATACGCCTCTGGCGGCACACTTCCCTCGGAAGTCAAGAAAGTGACGAGAGAGGCGCCGAAATATCGAAAAAGTACCGTCAATCGCGCTTCTTCCAAACAAGCAACGCAGTACTCTTGGGTGGTGCGGCATCAGTGCCGCAAGAAGCGCAGAAAGAGCAATAATCCTCTCGAAAGTGAGACTTTACAGGCGGAAACTGGCGATATAACTACACACAAGGAGGACACACACGAGGAAGCTTTTTCTGAGAGGAGGATACTTGGAAAGGATTCGAAAAAGACTGTTACTTTCGATATGTCCGCCAATCCACATAATAAATTTGCGCTGAAAACGACATTAAGGGATAGCGCTCCAGCTCCAAGATCATGGAGAACGGAGGCCTGGGTTTAGGTGTTTCTGATGCTAAGGCTAGGCGAATCAAGATGTTCCAACCCTTTGCAGGAAAAGTGAGAACAGAGTCTCATCTTTTCTACGGCTTCTCCGCTTGTTATACATAAGTACACTCCATTATACCAGTCTCCGATGGCGAGAAAACAACCATATGAGATGCTCTTCTCTTAAAAAGTGTTTCAAAGAAACGTTTTGCTGAATAACAGAGAAAACACAGTCGATCATAATCCGCTTTATCTGTTGATAGTGTGAGTCAATGGCGGGGAAAAAAAATGAAATATGACTGTCCCTTTGAAAGAATGTTTATATCACCCATCCAACGGGGTGAGATTTGGTGATAGCCATATACCTAGAGACTTGGCACAGTGTCTTGTTACATCTCATTGATACAGATATCATATAATAGCCAAGTCAACATAGAATGAAGTTACATTAGGGAGTAGAAGTAACATGTCTTAATCTAGCACAGCCGTATCCCTTTTATTAATGCAGATCAAACGATAAGAGCTTATCATAAGCTTCACAGATATTATAATAGAGGATTGGGTCCTACACGGAAAGGCAAACGAACCCACCTCTGTAAAAACTCATTGTAGGATGATTATGGGAGGCATGTGGTGTCACGTGCCCCGCTGCAGCACGCCTGCTTCTTCCCTCCTTCCCAGCTTCTCACTTTGTTGCTTTTTTCCTTCTTCTTCAGAAGCCATCAGTTATTTAATTTTCAGTCACACTTTCTACCTAGGTAGTGGGGAAGACTTAATTCCGACGAGTTTCTGGTGATACCCTCGCTGTGGACTCGTCGGAATTAATTTCTACACCGTACCGGTACTCTTTGTTTCCTTCGAGCTCCATTGCCTTTGGTTGTTGAGATTGATCTCCTTGTTTCTTGCGTTCATTCGTGTCCGCAGCCCTCAGGTTGAGAACATCCAACGACCTTAGCATAGTCAGGCGCGTGTTCCACGCGTATCGTCCGCCTCGGCGTTCGATTTCCGTCAAACAAACAGTCGCTCGTCTTCGGACGAGGGTTGCGGAGCAAAGGCTCACTCCGATGCCTAACTGACTACAGCATCGGCTTAGTAGCTCACCCACCTTGGTTTGAGATTGTGCTCCTTGATTCTTGCGTTCCTTGTGTCTGCAGCCCTCAAGTCGAGAACATCCAACCACCTTGCGTACCACTAGGCGTGCAGCCTTCTGGTCAACTTGAAGTTCTAGCTTCTTCACATAAAGAACGTCTGACGGAAACGTCTTTCGAAGTGCAGCTGGCTCAGTGAATCTTTCGCTTACCTTTCAGAGACCGCCTCCGCCGCAAGCAGTCGTCAACTTGCGTCAGAGCTCCCACTCTAGACGAAGGCAATCCACTCCATTGTTCTGCAGGCTAGAGCTTTCTTTGCAAAGATCGATGGAATACGAACGGCATGATTTCGGGGTTACATTGGCGAATATCCAACGTGTCCCGCCTTCTTAAGTTTTCACGAAGTAAGCTAACACAGCTCGCTTTATCCTTCCTTGTTTTCTTCTCTTATACGCTTTACTAACGGCTGTGGCAGTCTCGTATAACGCCATTCAAACTCTCGCTCTCATTTAAATTTTTTTTGGCAATTTGTGGCTTGCAATGGCCGCGTCACCCTACTGTCTACTCCTATTTAATAACCCACGCTCTCGCCCTCTTTTCCATTTCAGCTATCATCTTGATACCACATTGATATACCCGAAAGTTTCCTACATCCCCAATTTTACTCAGCTCTTCTCTCGACACATTTTGAGTTATATACCGCTGCTCTCCACTGCCCAACACCGCTATGGCTTCCGAGTTGAGCGTCCGAAAAAGACAACATGGCCCAAACCCCACGGCAAGAGCAGTGATTAAGCATCTCAGGGTTCAACTAGACAATTTCCTTCAAACCGAAGAAAAAGGCCGTCGGGTTATTAGCCCTAAGACCGAACATATTGTACAGGGCCTTATTCAACGTTTAGATGATCAAATAGAGAACCCTGACTTCCGGAAGGAGACTGAGCTGGCTCGCGAGATGACAGAAGAGATATCAGGAATACCTAATCGAATTAGAAACGATAAAGCCTACGAACCCGCTTTCAGAAAACTAGAAGAGCTAATGGAGGTGCAATTTCATCTTCGATACGGCGATTATCTGGCCCTATACACAAGCCACATGAGAAGAGCAGCGAGAGACCTCCGAAACAACAGCGACTATGTCATCAGCAGCCCCAAGTCTACTACTGACAAGTCCGACTCTAATCCTGACGAGCTCAAGCTTGCCCCCGATGAACTCAAGCCTGTCTCCGATGAACTTAAGCCTGTCTCCGATGAACTCAAGCCTGTCTCCGATGAACTCAAGCCTGTCTCCGATGAACTCAAGCCTGCGCCTCGCGCCATCAAGAAAGAAGCATGGCAATTCTTTTTGCGCGAATCATGGTCAGCAATATATGAGCGTCTATTGGATGAAAATGTATTCGTCACTGGCAACCAGTTTCCGAGCGACCCAACTGCAAGCGACGTGCCCCTAGTAAGGCTGCTGCAAGTGGTCGCTGTGCTCACAAAGCAGAACACGCTGGATGTCGCTCGGACCATAGAAGCGTATGTTGATCGCAACAAAGTTGCACACGGTGAACTACAATTCTATATCAAGAAAAAGGATTCACTTCAAATTGCGGCCTATTTCAGCAAGGATCTTCAAGCTTTGTCTACACCACCGAGATACTGCATGGAAAAAGTGCCCATCATTAAGGCCGCGATACTTTTCGTTTCTCAACTATTCTTCAAGGAATTCAGTTGGGACGATGAGAAACAACGGGTAACTTCATTCATACCGGATCCTGCCTTCCTTGGAAATCAGTCTTCGACGGCCGAGAAAGGACGCTTGGAAGTAAATTCAGGCAGGGTTTCATAGAAAGAAAAACGCGCGGCAAAAAGGGCTCGGAGGAAATATGTTCTTGAACGAAGGCGCGCGCAGTCTGAACCGCCTCCTGAACTACATGAGGGGGATTTAGAAGGTCTATTCGATAAAGACTAAAGGCGAATCAAATGATTGAAGCAGGTGAATGGCAAAGGACAATCTCGTTAGTTTCAGCGTTATTAGGCCTAGCCGAAGCGTTATCTCTTCATGGATACTTCCCACTCTGCCGACATAGCCAAGTTGAGTGATATTCTACCTTGAACGACCTCACCTACCACAACGCCTCACCTGCTTTCCCTACCAAGTTGGAGCCTAAAGAACGACGTAGAGCCCGTTCGAATGGGGTCGTCGCTACCCACTACCAGGAACAAGCTCATGCCTCTCAACAATCGCTACACGTCTCATGGTAGGCATAGACGAACGTTATGATTCCAGAGTTATATCATCCGTTGTCCAGCATGTCGCACTTTCCAGGGCTCCTGTTCGGTAAGTAAATTGGCAGCTGCCCAGAGCTGATTTGATTAGCTCAAGGTCTTCTGAAAAAAGAACAAGCGAATTCTTCGTACCGGAGTCCGCTTGCATAGAGAGCATGACAGCGGGCGCTCTCGAGCTGGCAAGTCTTATAACATGGCGCGCCATGACTCTAGAACAAGCCAGCATTTGGCGATGATGATCAATGCGAGATGATTTGAAAGCAATCAGCGAGCTGATCAGCCTTTTATAGTAGATTACCTCAGATTTACGCATCTTTTGTCTACATACCTACAACCGACATTCCACAGTGTAAATCTTCGGGTTCACACATCTTGTGTATGCATGCTACCATAGAAATAGGGCTATTCACAAGCTCACCGACATTTAATACGCAGGCCTTCGGGTATAGGTACAAATGCCATAGATGCATACTGCGAGAGAAATAGTGTTGACCGGCCTTGGGCTATTCACCGCTGCGTAATACAGAGGCCAAAACCACGTGTATCCCATATCTCCTTCCTTTCGCTTGTTTTCGCTTCTCTTCCCTGCCATGCCATTCCTCATGCATAGCCAGGACAAGCCACACGTTCTCCAAAAAAGGAATCGAAATGGCTGTTCAAGGTACCGCAGTGAATAGGTACCTAGGTATGGCAGGTTCAGGTATCTGCCGGAGGCGTTGCTCCCTAGGTGCCTCTCAGGTTAGTTAGGTCATGTAACAGCGTTTGGCTAGTAAGACTACAAAAAGAATCTTCGTGGGAAGCCACCAAGAATAAAAAGGTTACAACAGCGAGCAGGCCTTTTCAGGATCGTCAAGAGAAAATAGATCACTGGCATATATATTAATTGACCAGCGCTACCCGCACCACCTTGTTCATTACTCATTGTTCAACGACGTAGAGGCTCCTTTATTACCTGGTGGAAGCGGCTTCGGGCGTGATGTGCGATGGGACTTTCAAATCTGATGACTCCATCATCACAGGGGTGTAGAGCTATTCCGGATGGAACCTTTCTCTTCGCTGCCATCGATGTTCATCTCAAGGGATCGACTGTAGTCGAATTCAAATGCGAGTTTAGCGGCTTTACAAAGCTTTGCCTTTAATGTTTTCTGTGCAACTTTCCCTTGCTCCTAGAGCTGTCGGCGGTATTCATCAACTTTATTCAGTCGGACAATTTTTTATATTGGGCCTTGTCATAGGCTGATAAACGCCACCAAACTTAATCGTAGTCAGCGGGTTTTAACAAGATCAACGGCATTGTTCAAGGTCGACAGGTGAGTGCCGTTGCGCTGCTGATTTGGATCCCAAAGTAATAAAGCTCGCCTTATTTAATCAAAACCTGGAACCAGTTAGCTACTCCCACAAAAATCCTAACAAAAGCCTCCCTCCGTACTTTAGGTCACCTGGGCTCTGCTGAACTTAAAAAGAGGGAGCAGTAAGATAGAAATACACCCTAAATAGCAAGAATACACCGCCCCAATATCAATTCTTTACATAATCAATTGATGTAAAAGAACATTTTTTTTTTGTATAAGCGCAAATCTACCCAGCAATTTAAGCAGCAGTAGTAGCAATTTTCGCCGGATCAAAAAGCACGAGTTAAGAGATTAGTTGTGTGCAATCTGTGGCGAGATCTGGGGCAGATTTTGCTGTAGGGGTGAGAAAAGCTGTAAGGAGTATAAACCGGTGAAGGGCCAAACTTGAAAATCGCTTGAGCCTGTCCAGCAGCAGCAATAGACTCGTTGGCAAGCACTTCAGCTGATTGTGGTAGTCGACGGGTAAATCCATAGAGCGTGTAAGATCACAAGGGTCTAAACTCAAGAAATGTCATTGGCCCTGTTTATCAGCAGAATCGACAGAGTATCTCTTTGAATCGTTGGGCAGAGCTTGTTGGTAGGATACAAAGATTAAGAAAGGCATGATTCTTCTATTCTCTTCTATTCTCTATGTAAATAGACCGACCTATAGTAACTAGGATGCTATATAGTATAAATAAGGAGGCACGCTGTATCAACAGCACGATGGAATCCACTAGCAAGACCACCTCTAATCTCGAGATCGTCGATCAGCCCACCGGCCTTCCTGTCGCGGAGGCTGCCGGTCGCTCTGCTGAACAAACGACGGCCGACAAGACTCAGGAGGACACCGGAAAGCCAGCGGGTCAGTCCTCAGAACAAGCTGCAAGCCAGAAAGACCACAATGCCCAACAAACCAACGAAGAAGTCGGTAAAGCTTACCTCACAGCAAGAAGCAATGGAAGCTTGACGAAATCCAAGACGGCCTCGAATCCCGTACCGAATTTTTTCTTTCATCGTGTTAATATACTTTGTATCAAGAATGGCCGATTCTCCTATCAAACTGAGCCGGAAATGCCGTTCTGCTTCTTCATTAGATGACCACGACACAAACCGAGGCTCAGTACTTACGAGTTTTAGCGTCCCAATACAGGAATTTCTTCTTCTCCTCCCAACTTTTCTCCGAACCGACACCTGCCCTCTTGAGAAGTTGCTCAGTTTGAGATCTCGACGCGACAATTGTATCAGGCTTCCCAGCACCAAAACTTTTTAACAGCCGGTAAGCCATCATCCTTTCCGTGCGCATGCACTTTCAAGAAAGATAGATGCCGGGCATCAATCTATCAGCTCTCTGATGGTCGAGAATAGCAGGCCATGGCCAAATATCTTCTCAACGATGGTGATTTATGCAGTTCAGAAATCGAGTCATATAATTTATCGGAAGTTATATCCCTCTATTGGCCATTATGAAGGGGGAGCCGTCACAGTTAGATTCAACTTGGGGAGGGTCGATTTAAGTGGGACATGGCAAATCTAGATGGGGGGGGGGGGCTGACAAGAGATTAAGATAGTGCCGAGCGAAGCGCAAGATGGACACTTAAACAAGGCTGGATATTGGGTTCAAAGATGTTTAACGCCAGTAACATAGCATTACCTAGATCTCCGTTTGTAACTCTGTATATTCAGTGTCGCCGGTGCCAGTGTCTCGACGTGCATAGAATAGGTAGGGAAGAGTTATCCGGCACTCCAATTCTCTCATCTAACACTGCAGCTGTTTATACACACTTAAAAGTAGCAGAAGTACAGCTACCTGAGCTCTGGGCAATAAAATTAAGGTGCTGGATAAATTTCAATTCTCTTCGGATAATATATATACTGCTTGCTAATGCTTCCAGTTCAATTCCACTTCCCTTTCGCTAAACCAAAATTCCAAAACTCCTTTCATCAAACAGCATGTCCAGCCATATTCCTCATGTGTGGGATGCGAACTCTCATTAAACACTTTCAATTGTACATTGTTTCTGATCACTGAATTGTAGCAAAGGTGTACAGGATCTATGCACTCTTCGCTTCCATCAACGCCTACTTTGCACTGTCCAAGGGCTCGTTTCGATCCATCCCTATACTCCAACAAAATCCCTCGGCATGCTGAAGAGAAATAGCGTCTCCCATAAAACACTTGAGCTCGAATGACATTTCTGAGGGGAGCTGATGAATAGCTGGCAGATCTGAATGGCTGTTTCCTATATTGGAAGGTAAATGTAGGCTCCGCCTCGGAAACTTTTTGCTCATCCACTTCCAGCTGCATGGCCGCCAAAGGCGCAGCACCGCCTGCGTGGCCACCTACAAAGTGTACCCCCTCGCCATCTGGTCTCTCGTAGATAAGAGTATGAGGATGCTGGATCAACTGCACGTTTTCGTCATTCATCTTGTACGTCGACCCCACAATTATATCCCCTGCCAATTTCAAACGCAGCTGTTTCCCTCATCAGCGAAATTGAACTTCATCTATCGGGTTAGATTAGAGTAACTCACGTAGAAACGCGCATTAAATTCGGTATGGCTCCAGCCAAATGCAGTAATTGAGTCTTTAGAGCTAAGAGGCACATAAAACCAATGGACAAAAGCCTGAATTTTGGGACTCAACGTATCAAACGTCGTTTGCGCAGAAGGCTGTCTTTTTGTGTGCGCGTGGATAGCCCATATTTGGGCAAAACATGTAAAAAATGTAAGTCCCGTAGAGTTGCGCGTATCAATAGTCGACAAATGGCACTTTGCACGCGAAGCAGAATCGTAGTCTGTATCTACAACGCACTCCTGCCATTGTGGAGGCGAAGGTGTATCCCAAATACGGAATTGCTCAGGCCTACCCTTAAGCTGAAGCCGCGCAAATGGATACTGGTAGTAGCAATAATCAATTAGTTCAACGCCTCAATTCCAACTTGCAAAGTAAAACGCACATTGTATTTCACTCGCGCAGAAGCAAAACATTCAGCTGCCTCGACAACATATACAACTGTACCGGATTGCTGGAGGTTGTCGTTGGCATGAGTATGGCTAGTAGTATAGCCCTTTTGCACCCTTGTTATGCTCCGCAGGCCTTGAGAATCGATCGAGAGGATAATAATGGGTTTCTGCACATCACTCTCCACTTCGCCGTGTCTAGCGCCCTTGTTCATCACCGGATGTGAACCGCGATGCCACTCTTCAATCTTTTCGATGGGAATTATTTTTGGCATCTTTAGATATGACCGGTTCCACCATCGCGCATAGGACCAAAAAGCCAAATACCGATGTAAGCAGCCCCGATCGGACTGTTCGTAAATCATGAGAGCCAATTCCTTGGGCAAAGATGACAGCCCCGGCGTCTCACAAACCTGAGCTGCCCGGTCGATGAATTGCCCAGCATCAATAACAGGAGAGAGGCCCTGCTGCAGAAGCGGTGCGCCTTTCCACGGACTTCTCCATGTCGCGGCAGTTTGCAGCCACGCTAATTTGTCTTCCGCTGTAGTCAGCTGCTCAAGGAACTCGAAGCATTCCTCGTGAATCGTGACGGTCGGCGTAGAGGAGGCACACTTTTTACAAGTAGGAGAGCGGCAAAATACCCTTCCAAGCGTGTATCTATCATCGCAATTCGCCGTATGCCGATATTCCAGTGTTGGAGAAGCGGTCGCAGTGGCATCATCGCCTTCTCGGCAAACTAAACGGAATGAATATCAGTGTATCTAGGTAGTGGACAGTATAGAAGTTGGGGTTGTCTTACGCGCAACAAGTGCCTCGTCCTTCGTAAATGTGAAGCCGCACGCGCCACACTGAGGATGAATTCGGATATGTTCCTCCATTGCGTAATATTGTAGATGGATGAGGCCGAGGAGAGGGGAATATAGAATCGGCAGACGCGGATTCTGAACGATTTTATGGAATGAAAACAATCACAGTAATGCGTAGCCGGCTCACCTGACGAGCTGAAAGGAAAGAGCACACAGCCTTACGCACATTCCCTGTTGCAGAGACTGACGTAAGATTGAACTGCGGGGTTTGAATGGCCTTACTGATAGAGTCAGAAAAATCAAAAAAGCCGGAGCTTTTCAATATTGGAAAATTGAGTGTTTTTTTTTATACGGGATTACCCAGGTATAAGCATATACTCTTCAGCTGAGGACTATATGAGCCCAGCCTCCCATGTTATTCAATTAACTGGGGCTGGGACGGGGGGAGATGTGTTTATGCAACTACCTTTATCAGCGAATAGAGAGGCTTCTGAGACAGTTTTATGAAAGAGGATGCAAAATGTACAGATACTTCCTAGCGTCTAATGTAATAATTCGAAATTCAAATTCAAGTACTGAACAACGATAGCAGATAGTACCTAGAAGCAGAATATTCATCTTCGCAAACACCCTGCCGCTTTCATTATACCTATGCAGCAGCCTTCAGACCACTGGCCACCGAGTTATCCACCCTTGTACTACATAAGAAAGAAGATAAACTAAAAGAAGTATAGCGAGCAGCAATGGTAGCAGCGGAAGAGAAGAGTCATGTTTCCAAACACTCTGCTGCTCTCATTATACCTATTGCAGTAGCAATCAAACCGCCAGCTAGTTCTCCACTCTTATTATAAAAAGAACAGAGAAAATGATGAAAGTACAGCAACAATAGCATCCAATCAAATATCTTTTCGTTCCAATTTCCTACAATAACAATTACAAAGTATTTCACATGCCGTCCTGATTTTGCCCGTCTCCTGGGGTATGAGAAGCATCTACGCCGTGAAAAGCGTCTCCAAACGCGGAATCCTCCATGTCCATCTGAAGGTCTAAGCCATCATCAAGTCCACCTGCAGAGCCGTCTAGCTCCGGCGCGTCATATCCCGCAAGAGCATCCCCCGCTGTGTCTAGGTCGCCTAGAGAGCTAAAGTCGTTCTGGTCAAAAGATACGGATCCTCCCTCGGTGACAGCAGGGGTGGCCGCGGCCGAAGGTGCTTTTGGAGCTGCTGGTGTCGGTGGCTTGGCGTCATCGCCCTCTGCGCTGGTAGCAGCAATAGCATCTGTAGCAGGAGCGGCGGTAGAGTCAGGAGCAGCACTTATGATAGTAGTAGCATCGGTGGGAGCCTGCGTCGTCGTCTGGGTCGTATCATTAGCCGTTGCATTGTCGCCATCTTTGGGAACTACAACCCAATCTCCACTACCGGTGCTATGATCGGGTGTAGTTCGTACCTCGTTTTCGTTGGCGGTATCAGTTCCGCCCATCTCTACATCGCCAGACGGCTGTAGTGGAGCGGCAGCGGAAGCGGCGGGAGCAGATGGCGCTGATGCAGGTACGGACGCTGTAACTGGTACAGTAGCAGGAGCTGGTGAGGCGGCATTTACTGTTTGCGATGGCGTAGCCGCGCCGGACTGGCCGGCGGATAGATGAGTCTGAGGCGTCGGGAAGTTGTTAACTGGCGTTGACGTGGAAGAGAAGCCGGTGTGCATTTGGTCTAACAAGCCAGATGCTGTATCGCCCATGTCCATGTCAGTTTCACCCATCATCGCACCGCTTGCTTGAGATCCCGCCCGAGATGGCTGTCGGGAGAGCTCAGCAGCTGAGCCCGGTGCTGCCGGTTCGGTAGGGGGAGCTTGAAAGCCGCCATCTTGAATCCGCTTGGAGAGCGGCAAGCTGACAATCTTTCGACCTGATGCTGACTCTACCTGTTGTGCTATTTCTTCGACTGAGTGTTTAGAGACTTGGCGACCTACGGGCTCTTCATCCGAATGAGGTCGGCTTTCGTGTTTGGCACCATCGACAATGGCTCTAAGTTCTCGCTCCTTGATCTTCAGAATGGAATTTTCCTTGAACGCAGCCATTGTTTCGCGGTGTTCTTGTTCCATTTTTTTAATTTCATCGTGAGTTGTAGAAACGTATTTGTCGACCCGCTTGCGGAATTCATCAGCCTGGCCGGGGTCCAGACGTCCAACATAGGCCTTTTCGGGAGCCTGGCTATATGCTTCGCCTCCCTGGGCAGTGAAGATGCCCTCTGTCAGAGATGCTAGCTCCCCCTTGAGGCCCAAACCGAGATCTGCGGGCGTAATCTGTCCTATTCTGTACGCAGACGACAGAATCTCCTCCATCCACTCGTGATTTTGTTGATAACGGCTCATTGAGATCTCTCTGGGGGTCAAGTGATCAAACATGTCTCCCCTCGAAATGTCCTCGTCGTCATCAAAGGCCGCATCGACCGGCGGCATTCCCGGCGGCAATGCCGCTTGCTGGGCTTGATTTTGTCCATGGCGGGCTCTCTTTGAGGGAGGGCCAGGTGGCGGTGGTTGGGCAGGGTATGCCATCTGCTGAGGTACACCGCGGGGGTTCATCTGAGGCCCTAGCTGTTGACGAGTAAGCTCCGGTAGTGAAGGCCAGTTGACCCGGTCAGATAACATAAATTCCTTCCGGCGAATCTGGCCGGCTCTCTGGAGAAAATGGCGCTGCTGCATGATGGCATTGACCCTCTCGTCATATGGGATCATAGCAACAGGGACGCGATCGTTCATTTCCGCAGGACCATAGTGCACAATGAACAAGTTTGGATCCGGCTGCGGAGGGTTGGGGTGTCCAGCGACAGGAACGAGTCGGAATCGTCTTCGAGCGTGGAGAGTGAATTGCTCGCCAGGGATGTAACCAGCTTTGAGGTAATATATCTCGAGCATCTAGACATGCAAAAAATCAGTATGCGTAATCGTTTTATTCTGGGGGTAGCTGATTAAACAAACCAGTCCGTTGCCCAGGTCATGCTTGTAGATTTGCTCTGGGGGCGCCCAGACGAAGCCATCTGTCGCGAAATTGGTCCCCAGTCTCGATAAAGGCTGCCACGTCAGTAGAATGGTGCCGTCGGCAGGCTTATCAAGGTATGTCCAGAAGAAGGGCGCTTGGTCTCTCGCGATTTGAGGGGCGTTTATCAGCCACTTGGCGACCTCGTTGAAATCGAGCCGGGGGATCGCTGGGTATCGGTACGATGAAATTAGGTGGACATGTGGCATCTATCCCGCTTGATTAGCGACAACTCGGAGCAAGGAAAAAATTGGGCTGAGGACTCACAAGGTCCTGAGGGACGCTGTGACTAGGATTTGGTTGCGCCATGTTGGCTGCTGTCGGCAGCGCAGCCTCTGTGGTGACCTGTTACAAGCAGTGGGAATGGCGACAAGGGTCGTTTGTTGAGTCTGGGACCCCAAGCATCCAAAGTCGTCTAGGAGCGACTGCGAGGGAATTGAGCCCAGCGATATGATTCGAGTGCAAGGCGCGCGGTAGGCGAGCGGAACGAGCCGATGGGATGGAGATGATGCGGAAACGCAATGTCCAGGATCTGGGCGATGCGAGTTGCAGAGGGTGCGGCTGTCGTTGCGTCGCGCGAGCCCAAATTTGTCGCGACGAGGCTGCAGGAGAGGTGCAGCGAATGGCAGATCAGAAATCGGTATAAAAGTGGGACCACAAGCCTGGATGTTATCGCGGGCTGTAGGACAGTAAGACAAGTCAAGGCACCTTTACGATACTGTACTGTACACATTACAACTGATGAATATTTGCACAGTAATGTTTTTTTTATGTGGCTGTCCAATTTTTGTATTTATTTATTTCTCGCAATTGACGACCATTTCTGTAGCTCTATAGGGTTGGAATTGCCGAGGAGAGAGATCAATTTGTTGTACCCACTCTCTCTCGCTGGTATGAACACCACTACGCATCTAGGCATATACATCACAAGCTGGTGGTTCCAGTTGGCTAACTTTTACTATTTTTAAATTTCGCACTGCAAACCTAATTATCCCATTTTATATAACATTATCATTGCTATTCATACCCAACTTGTGAATTTTTTCAACCCCGCTCCAAGAACCTCTCCCTTATGCCTGGTACGTTGAAGCAGAGACGTTACCACCGCGACCAGTCCAGTTGACGTGAATGTCCTTGCCAGCCTCGTACTTAGCTGAAGCATGCTCAGGCTTGATGTGGAAAGTGTGAGCACCAAAGTAGTCACGCTGGGCCTGCAGCAGGTTGGCGGGCAGGTCCTTGGTGCGGTATCCATCGAACCAGGACAGGGCAGTGGAGAAGGCAGGGGTGGGGATACCAAGCTCAGCAGCCTGGGAAACGACGGCTCTCCAGCCGGGCTGGGCCTTGTGGATGGCGTCGTTGAAGAAGTTGTCAAAGAGCAGGTTCTTCAGGTCAGGCTCCTTGCGGTAAGCAGAGGTGATATCCTTGAGGAAAACGGATCGGATAATGCAGCCACCACGCCACATGAGGGCGATGGAGGGCTTGTTGAGCTTCCATTTGAACTCGCGGGCGGCCTAAAAGAAAAAAGCTCATTAGTTACATGCCCCCCAATTCAACAGCGGAACTAAGTCAGGTGTGGTTTCTTCTTACCTCCTGCATGAGCATGAAGCCCTGGGCGTATGAGATGATCTTGGAAGCATACAGAGCCTGCTCAAGGTCCTCGAGGAACTGCTTCTTGTCACCCTCAAACTTGCCGCTGCCACGGGAAACATATCGGAGCTTGGTAGAGGCCTCAGAACGCTCATCCTTGATGCCGGACAAGCATCGAGCCAGGACAGCCTCGGCAATCAGGGTGACGGGCATACCGAGGTCGAGAGCGTTGATGGCAGTCCACTTTCCGGTACCCTTCTGGCCGGCCTTGTCGAGGATCTTCTCAACGAGGGCAGTGCCATCGTCATCGTTGAAGTAGAGGATATCACGGGTGATCTCAATCAGGAAAGAGTCGAGAACGCCCTTGTTCCACTGAGCAAAGACGTCACCAATCTCCTTGCTGGAGAGTCCGAGACCACGCTTCATGATGTCGTAGGCCTATGCACAAGCTTATTGTTAGTTTCCAAATTCACCCCAGCGATAAATATACGTTGATTCGAATTGAGGCCGAGCTTACCTCGCAAATGAGCTGCATGTCACCGTACTCAATACCGTTGTGGACCATCTTGACGTAGTGACCAGCACCTTCGTCGCCGACCCACTCACAGCAGGCCTCGCCGTCGCTCTTGGCAGAAATGGCCTGGAAGATGTCCTTGATGTAGGGCCAGGCCTCCTCGTTACCACCGGGCATCAGAGAGGGGCCGAATCGGGCACCCTCCTCACCTCCGGAAACACCGGAGCCGACAAATCGGATGCCCTTGGCGCTCAGCTCCTTGGTGCGGCGGTTAGAGTCGGGGAAGTGAGAGTTACCACCGTCAATGATGATATCTCCCTTCTCCAGGAGGGGCAGAAGTCTCTCAATCCACTCATCGACGGCCTTTCCGGCCTGGACGAGCAGCATGACACGGCGGGGGGACTTGAGGCTGGCGATGAACTCCTTGTCGTTGTGGGCGCCGACGACAGACTTGCCCTTGGCCTCGTTGTCGAGGAAGGCATCGACCTTGGAAACGGTTCGGTTGTAAGCGCAGACGGTGAAGCCGTTGTCAGCCATGTTGAGAATCAAGTTCTGTCCCCTGTAGCACCGGATATTAGCGATTGAGGCCACTTTTTGATAATTCGGAGTCGGATCATTTTGCAACTTACATGACAGCAAGGCCGATAAGGCCCAGATCCGCGCTTGGCACAATGTTAGCATTTTTCGAAGCTTCGGCTGGAGAAGAGGAATCAGGTTGCGAGGCACCGCCAAGCTTGATGTTGGCGAGGCGAGCGCTACCTCATGCATGAGTAGGGTGCAGAATAGAGAAGAAGAAAAACGGGAGCATGCAGAAGCTTGGGGGTAGAAGAGAGTGGTAGAGAGAGGTAGAAGTAGAGCGAAGGAAACAAGCGAGGCGTGGTGCTCTTTAAGCGCCAATACCGTCACTGCTTCCACCGCAACAACCACTGATCAATCGCCAGCACTTTGCCTCCATCATGGCCACGGCTCGAGCTCAACACCACACAAAGCCCACGATGTCGCCGGCTCAGTGCGGGAATTGAGGTCATCGAGCAGTAATCGGTTGGGCTTTTCAGGGCGGGGTGGTGGGGTAGAAAGCTGGCAGCAAAAAAGGCGTGGGAGGGGTAGAAAAGCTTCCGTGCTTTGTCCCAATAGCAGCGCAGGAGAAGTTGACTTACACAGGGCCAGACATGTTGTGTGGTTTAATAGAGCAAAAGACTGGGAGTAGAGATTAGACAAGCGAAGCTATCGCCAGATCAACAATCAGGAATTGCGAGTTGGAGAAGAAAGGAGAGAAGAGAAGCAACGTTTCCACAGGCATGGGAGGGACGGAGCAAGTAAATATAGTGGGAACGCAGATGGGCCGGCTGAGCGCCCAGCAACGCCCAGCAGCCCAAAAAAGATCCATGAGCGACCTGGAACGAGGTTTTGGCCTACGCAAGTCCCGGAGGGCCCCAGAAAAGCGGGCGGCGTGGCGGTGATTGGCGCGAGGCGGCGCATCGTCATCTTGCTGTTTCGCCGCCTTGTTGCGAGACTTTTTAGGACTCGTCAAGCTCGTCAACCTCTAACGCAGCCTATAACGCTAGCCCATGTTTTATCAGAAAGGTTGAAGCTTCTGAACCGCGAGACTCGAGGCTTTCTCTCCCTAAGTTCTAGGCTTTCAACACGCAGACGCTACAGAAACTGTCGCATCTATCCATATGCATGTACATGGAAGTACTGCTCTTAGACAGCGGTAGCCTCCTCCAGGCGCATCCCACGCTCCCGGGCCAATGTGGGAAATTCCGCTTTCTTGGATGCCCTGCGCCGTCCGGGCCACAGCCGCTGGACGGAGCATCCCATGCCTTCTCCATCCTGCTGATTACTGAGGCGGGCTCAACACCGATAGCTGTATCGGGACAATGACGGACACTCTTCTTCTATGAGCGCGCATGCCATCTACAAGTACCAGCCCCACCATTCACTGTCCCGTGTCCGGCTGCTTCGGGTTGGGAACACCATCAATTAGGGAGAAAATGATAACCTGGCATGTATTACAAGGGATCGCGAGACATAGGTACTACACGCATCGCTTAGTACAAAGCATGGCGCTTCGTCGGTGGTGATGCCAGGAGGAGAAGGGCTTAGATGACTCGTTAAACGTTTCAGCCCAGCTCTTGTCACTCTTACACTCGCTTAGACAGCGTGTGTCTAAAGTGATATATAGAAGAAGAAAGGAAAACTTCAGACAAAAGGAGAACAAGAGGCGCTTCTTTCCAATGCCGGAGGCTCTTTTGAAAGTTCAAAAAATGATGCTGCCTCAAGAGCATCCTGGCAGCCATCCATGCCTAAGCTCAATCGGCTTTACTTAAGCGTTGCATTCCAAGGCACTTGTCGTCTCATATCGCCTTCATCTGATACTCCAAAGCAATTCGCCTGTCACGGAAAAGAAAAGGCTAATGGCTATTTTGCATTGGATTTCTCTTGGTTAGCAGTTTTGTAAAAGAATTCCCAACGGCTTGGCCTTGCATGCCATTGAGTATAGGCCTACTGTAACATGTTTCACTGGATTTGTTATGCCATCCTGCCTTGAAGGATGAGGTAATTTGGCACTGCTAGGACTAGAAGCTCCAGACAAGCCCAATGCCTATTGCAGCCACGGGCCGAAACAACGGACAACGTGCGCTACCGACGGGGAGATGCCGATGGGGAGCCATGACTGATGAAAGGTGGGAACAGAGGACCGAATGCCTACTATGGCAACATTGAACCTGTGACTATGCCTTAGCACTAGGTACTAGTATGAAGTCATAACAGTGTAAGAAGCCACTGAAAATTGATAGAGGCCGCTCAACTAGTTCCATAGAAAGAGCCTGATGGCCCATCAGATGCCTACTTACAGACTTTTGTATGCATTAGCTTGACGCCTTGCTTGAGCGCAGACACTCATTGACGCTTCAATTGAAGAGCAACAGCATACCTGTACTTGAGCCCAGCAGCTTCACGCCAGAACCAGAGCCGGCCCGAGCATAATCCCAACGCCTGCAAATTAGTGTTTACCAGCGTCAATTAGTGCCCAGAACGTTGCTTCCTAAGCTATTCGGAACAAGTTGCCTCTGCGTCTTCATACCATCCTGTCCTCGTACTTTGCGCCGAGTGTGGTGCTTCCTGTACCCCGCTACACGATGAAGATTTCTCCAATTTTTCGGGCGTCCAATCAGATGTGGCCCTGAAGTGCCTCTCCCACGATGCTCGGCAGCGAACGAGTAATAGAGAGCCCCGGTCCAACTGCGACTTTTTAATCCTACGGAAGGACCCCTTAAAGCCTCAGAGCCTTGCACATGAATAATGCTCTCTATTTGGGCTGGCTGACATCACACCATTGAATGCAGCTAGTAACAAGACATATTAAGTACTATTATACTCATTGGCTTCCACGCCATGATTTGGAATTTTCTGCTGAAATAGCTGTTCCTTCACTTGAGAGTGCCTTTTACAGTATCGACGAGGCTGTCTCCAGTGCAGAATATGTGTATGTCCATCATTACCATTTGGATAGACAGCCCGGTGGACAAACGGCCTTTATTCTATTTCCATCTTTCTCCTTCTCTCAAATGCAGGTGGCACGGCGGTTAAGCTCCCCTAAAAAGTGGGCGAGTTGGGGCCGCTTATAAACCTCCTGCGGGCTTTGCGGGTTTGCGGAATTAATGCTAGCAGTAGTGCTTCGACGGAGGGCTGAAGGCATTTCCCGGACAAGGGAAACGGCCGTATCGACGAATAGTAGCGTCGTCTGGCGGCTCATGCCTGGTGTCCGTTGTCGGTTTTGGGTGCCTCATTTACCGTGTGTCTCAATTCCCGCGTGCCTCAATTACCGCTTACTTTGCCAGCGATGAGTAATGCGTACATAAGGTAGCTGAGCCAAATACTTACCTGCATGGCTTATGTCACTGCTTTGTATGGCCCTTTGGATCATTCCTCAAAAATCTTCCCTCTTCAGTTCCTGCACCGATCCGTGTTTGGAGTATGCCCGAAAGCTGCGGGTCTTCCAGAGCCGATCCCCGTTTATCGGATGCAAGACCGTGACCGGCGCCGTGGCCCTCTTTGAATTCTAGTAGCGCGTAGCCAATCAGTGATCGATGTGTGATTGTATGAATCTCCTACAAGTCAGTAAAACATGAAACCATCACGAAATCAAATCTAACACCGTAGCTGCTGATTCCTAGCTTTATTCATATGTATATACTTTTGAGCAACATCTTGTGTATTGGATGAGAGGTCGTCCATATCACATGACCATGCAAGATTCTAAACCAAGTGTATATCACGTGATATGATTCTCTCCTGCCGGATTATAGACTCCGATATCAACAAACTACAATCAACGCCACACGGTATATCCAGCAAATTCGCAATTGCGACAGCTTCTGTTCTATTCTTCCACAGAACAACAAATTAGCGTTTTGAAAACAATAACTAGACAAAAACCGCTTAACAGCCAGGACTTTGAGCTCAAGACTGCTCAAAGGTACGTTTTTTTCTCCGCCACAGCTGCGAGAATCCCATACAAAGTCAAAGAGATCACCGGGTTGTTCATCATGTCACATCCACCACCTCCAGGCACAAATCTTCCCGCTCGACCTCCCGCCAGCAACTCGAGGCCCGGGTTTAGATCGAGCTTTAACCCGTCGGGCCAGTCTGCTGCACCGCCGTCGTACACGAATGCGAACTCTGCGCGAGCCTCCGTCCCTAGTTATCCAGCCGCCCCTGCAGCGTCTGCAGCAGCCACGCATTATGGCTCGTCGTATCAAGCTTATCCCAGCCGCCCTCCGGCCACTGGGGTGAGCCACTCTGCGGCGGCATACTCGTTTCCTCAGCAGCACAGCGCCCATCAACAGCCGCAAAGCTACGCCCCCCATGCCTACTCACAGCCGCAGTCTTATCAGGCACAGCCGTACCAGGCGCAGTCGTACCAAGCAGCACCGCGTATTCAGAACCCATTCCCTACGCCTGGTGCAAGTACAAATACAAGTGCAAGTATAGGGCCGAGTGCGAATGCGGGCGCGAGCGCGAGCGGTACCGATTATGACCCGGACATGGCTGCCCAGATTGCCCAATGGCAAAGTGCCTACGCGCCTCAGGTCGATAAAGACGGCAAACCACTCCCGGCGGCGGAGTATGCAAAGGTGGAAGGCATAGATGCGGCCGCACAGCAGCCGGATAAGACGAAGACAGTTGTCCGCGAGGGTGGTGGCAAGAAATGGACGGACGATACACTGCTGGAATGGGATCCTTCCCACCTGCGCCTCTTTGTCGGAAACCTGGCGGGAGAGACCACAGATGAATCCCTTTTGAAGGCCTTCTCGCGGTGGAAGTCTGTTCAAAAAGCAAGAGTCATCCGTGACAAGCGAACCACGAAATCCAAAGGTTACGGCTTTGTCAGCTTCAGCGATGCCGACGATTTCTTCCAGGCTGCCAAAGAGATGCACGGCAAATATATCCAGAGCCACCCTGTCGTCGTGAAGAAGGCCAATACGGAGATCAAGGCAACCAATGTCAAGAATAAGTCACATGGAGGAAAGAAGAACTATCAGAACAACAAAATCAACAGGAACAATAACAATTCCAATGCCGGGGGCTATGAACCACAACTTGGTCCCAAACCAGGCGCGGGTATAGCCAAGCCAGGCCAGAAGACTAAAAACGGTCTGCGACTCTTGGGTTAAGATGAAAGGAAGTGCATTATTTTGTCACATAGATTAATAGCAAGAACTCTGTTGTCTGGTCATTCTCATTCTGCATCTACATATTGGCGTTGGAGGCTATCAGGACATACCCAGCCGTGGAAATAAAATGATAAAACATCCGTTTAGAAACATCTACATATTTAATGCGAGCAGTATAGGAGATGAACAACTGCGCAAAAAAGTCATTATTCTTTTTTCATATAAATTGTCAGCCAAGTATATTCTTGCTCGCCCAGTTATACACCTCTAAATGTCATATGGGTATATGTTGTTGTTACTCCCTGGTTCTAGCCGTCTTTCTATGCTTTCCATCATCCATGCTAATCTCGAAATCCTAACTCAGTCGTCTCTCTTTCACATCCCTTTTCTCTCTCCCCCACACTCACTCTTTCTCCCCCCCTTAACAGTGTGTAAAGACAATGTTTTCTCAAAAATGCAAAAATGCAAAAAAAAAGCAAAATACAAAACTTTATATGATCCGATGCGTTCCATCCCATTTATATTTCTTTCCGGTTGATATTTGAAAATGACAGTACAACGACTTTCTGATGTAAGATGAGAGAATTGCGAGAAATTGTGCGGTAACGATTTGGTTGTCCCCAAACAAGACATATTGTACATAAAAAAAATTGGAATCTTGTAAGACGGTACAGAGGTTGAAGAATTGGTCCGAACGAGTACTTGTATATCCCGAAAGACAATCGAATATTTTCGTCTTCTGATCATCTCCTCTCAAGTCTTTAATCCATTGACTCATCTCTCGTAACCCGTGGCGTGGGCGGTGGCAGGCTACCAGCTTGAAACAGCACCTCGCCCCTTTCTGTACTTTGATGAAGCAATCCTGCCGTTTCCTCTGAGCTGTCATTTTCAAAGTCGCTCGCGCTTGATGACGGGAGATCGGCATCGACGTCGGTAACGCGGACGTGGACTTGGACTTGGGCATCTTCGCGCATCTTGGTAATCTTGATGTAGTTGTAGGCAACGATTGCTAGCATCGTGGTGATCAGGCCAATGAAGTTGATGAGGGTGAGTTGATCCTTGAAGATGAGAGAAGCGGCCGAGATAGTGACAACCTCTTTGAAGATGCCGGCAATAGAAAGCGTGACAACAGACGTCCGCTGCAGCAAGGCAAACTCGGATGCTGTCATCAGAAAGGCGATACATCCAGGGAAAAGGAGGAACAGAGGTGTCATAAAAGTACCCCATTCCTGGCTAAGGGTCTTTAGTCCCTCCCACAAGGGACCAAAGCCTTCAACGGGAATTGCAATGGAAACCAAAGTTAAGAACATGACTGGCGTGAGGTAGAAAATGCTAGAGAAGGGATTAGAAGTGGCAGGGTTACGGAGAAGCAGCATCTGCGTGAGACCCCAGCGGAAGCCGGAAAAGAAGGCTGCTGTAATGACGAGAAGGAAACCGCCAAGCTTGAACTCGACTTCACCAAAAACCATAAGGATGACACCCAGCGTCATGGTAGCAATGATAGCCACGAGGCGCCAGGTAGGCTTTTCTAGACGGAAAGCGAAAGCGAATAGAAGAACAAATGCGAGAGAAGAAGATTTGCACATGGCTATAAAATGTTAGAGGCTGCGATATTCTGGCGATATGTAGATAAAGAATGATTATTCACTTACTGTAAAATGTCAAACTGATAAACTTGAGCGAGGTGTTGCCCAAGCCAATATCTAGGCCAGTGGCTGCACCGCAGGGCCCAACTCTCGTCAGGTAAAACATCTTTGACATGGAGGCGCCGCTTGCCTCCACTTCATGGCGAGATCTGCCCATGTCAGATGCGTGGGATCGATGTGGGCGCAACGATGGTACAAAATAGAGAACCAAGGCTGAAAGAAGGAATTGAACCACCATATGCAATGATGTAGTAAAAAGAGGAAAGGAAAAATTGAGGCGATCTTTATCGAACATCCATTTGTTGTACTGCGAGACAATTGTGTCAGAAATAAGAAGAAAAAAACCAATCGTGCAAACTCAACGCATTCTTTTCTGTAATCGACTTACCAGTGAAATAGACAGCGAGAAAAAGTACCACAGTAAAATCAAGAACATGTTAACGAGCAGTCTCCTGACGACGTCCTTGTCCGCCTCTTGGCGCTCCTCTGCCGACAGACTCTTGTCGCGCACTATGCGCTGCCCCAGCTGAGTGATCCTTTGGCGCTTCTTTTGCCTCCGAGCGCGCTCCTTGTTGCTGAGTCCCGTCTCCTCATCGCTGTGTAAATCATCGTCGCTAAAGCTAGGTCTGCCTCTCGCCTCGTCGTCATTCCCGGAGCCAGCTGATGTGCTGCTGCTCCCTCCGTTTTCTTCAAAGCCGTCTAGGTGGTCGGATGGGCTGGCCGAAAGGTGTGTTCTACCACTGCCACCAGCCATTGGCCTCCCTGGGGCAGCCTGAGGCAGGCCAGGGGAGTTCATGGCGGCGCTCTTCCGTCTTCTGTGTCCTACAATCGGCTCCATCTCGATGTTTGTACTGTCGTCGGGTCGTCCACCGGCCCGCGAGGAAGCCACTGATGCAGAAACGGCGCCCGTAAGAGCATATGGCGAGACCGATACAAAGGTGCCCGTGGATGCGCCCTCTCCTTCACCCTCAGCTAAGGCGGCAGCGGCAGATCGAGAGAAATCGGGGAAGGGCTCGGTGGAGACTGTGTCGATGGTAATGGAGGATCGGCGTCGAGGGCGTGTTGGATAGTCGAAGGAAGATATTGATTGGGATTGGGGGTTAGGGTGAAGTTGAGGTTGAGAAGCTGGCGGCGGGCTTGGAGAACGGTTGGAGGACATAGTCGCAGTAATGAAGGGGCGTCCAGAACGGGGTTCACAACTTTTCTGTTACCAAGGCTCGTGCCCATGCCATGCCCATGCCCGGGATCTGGTTGGCCTCTTCTGGGGGTTCAGCGGAGTGTCCACTCGCGTGTCATCGGCTGAATCTCTCCGCCCGAGCGCCGCTAGAATGAGCGTGAGTTGTGCTGTGAATCGGGGACAATTATGGGCCACACACCTTGGGAAGAGTTGTGAGGAAGAACGCGCTGCCGTATCCGTAACTGATGAGCAGACACGGCTCGACACATTTGCGCAGAGTTGCAAGGGGGGGTGGAGAGTTGGCATTGCTAGCAGCTCCAGCAGTGGAGGTTCCAGTTTAGGGATCAGTCTGTGCCCTCAAGGGCGGTCACCGGGCTCTGGGGGTGTCTCCAGCAGGGTCCCTAACCCCTGGAGCCACTGGGCTTAGGCTTCTCAGGGGAAGGGCAAAGAGGTACTTAGTCGCTCTCTGCGTCGCAGGTACCGATTGGAGCTCTGCCGCATCAAGTGCTCCAGTCAACCACTATGCGAAACGCAAGGCACCTCTACAGAACATGTAACTGGTGCGTCTGTCTCTCAGCGCGCGCGCCTCGCTGTCTCGGGTGCACGCTGTGCTCGCAGTGATGGTGGCTTTATGTCGCACCGCAATTCAGGCGAAATACCAGCACAGCGTCTTCTAGCCTCATGCCGCGCTTCTACAATATCCGTGCCGGTCACGGCTATTCATGTTATTCATGCTTTGCTTACATACATATCTAGGTAGAGGCTACAGTAGGTACTATTGCTAATAGTATTGCCAATGTTAGGCCCCAACGGGAAATTCAATATTGCTCAATGTTAGTAAAAGCGCATCGTCGGCCTGGTTATATTGGCCCCTAAGTCTTGGCAGCAGTAGCATCTAAAATTGTGCATGTAATGTGGCTCTACGGACGGGCTGGGTACGAGTACGAAATATCTTCATTGACTTTTTCTTATATACAATACTATTTGCCAAGCTGCGAATTAGATCCAACATGCAGAGACCGGGTTTTTCTTGCTGCCCTCGGGCTGTCGCGTGCCTCGTATATAATACATGCAATTCCCGTCAACAGCCTCGATCCCGCGTGTGGATACGGCAGTCAGGTGCCAGCCAGGCATTAGCGCATGGGTTATGGGTACCAAGTAGAGATCATCCATTCCATATCATGTCTCCAGACTTTTGCTGAAAAACTGAGTTAATCGCAAATCCTCATCTTCAGGCTGTATTAATATATGCATAAGTTCCTACAAGTAATTTGCGTGGCAAACCTACTACATACCTACCGCTTCCGGCAATAGAATGTCACGCATGCATGGACGACTACTGACTGGAAGAAAAGAGCAGCTTCCAATTCCAACTTTCCACCTCCATATCGATTTCCTCTTTCATTCAAGAGCTGAATACAGTATTTGAAGCAAGCGTCGCCAAGTCGGTAGCGCTGTTTCGGCCTGATTTCGCTGTCTACTAGTACATGTAGGCTCCTGAGATGATGGGCGGCCGTGACCCCTGTCTACTTTAGTCTCAGCCGGCTTCCCCGCCCCAGAAGCAAGGGTCTAACAGGTGCCACAGGAAAGCAAGTACCCTTCAGCAGCCCGGCACAGTACGAAGATTATCGAGGCGGTGGTCTGGATGCTGCTCTCTAGCTGAGATTCCATGCGATCATACACGGAGTGTGCGCTCATACTCCGGCCCTTGTCAAGTCTATGTGTCACTGATCTACGGCCAGTCAATGCCGTTATTTCGGCCTGACGTAACTCTCTGTACCACTGACTCAGTTGCTATCCTGTATAAGCTTGAAGACTCCGATGGCTTGTTAACGCCACAATTTAGAGCAGCTTGACATTTGAGACTTCTGTCATCCCAAAAGGGCAGTATTATGTAAGTTGTGTTAAGTAATCACTTCTCCAGATTTGGCGGCACAAGTCACATGGTCGTTATTCCGTTTTCATCACAAGCGCGATACGGACTGGCATCGGTACCTGCGTTTGCACCTCGGTCCATTCAATGGTCAATTTAGAAGGAAATCTCCAAGCATAAATTCATTCTTCATTTACAACTACAAATCCAAATTCAGCACAAATTAGATAAGATTGTTCTTTTTGCTCTTTCTCACTTAGTGACCCATTCAAATATACATCTTTTCTCATCCAGGCAGCTCTTAAAACAGCAGCTTCCAACTTACACAAATTCCAGTTGCCGCCGGTCCAGGTCCGCCACCCCCGGTTTCGCCGAGGCTATTGTCAGCCAGGCCCCTCTATAATTCGTCGTATGTCATAAAGCTTCGTTCTATACAACCAAAGCTCGTCTTACAGTATTCCCTTCTCTTACAGCTCTTCACATCTTCTTTCCACTTTTACCGCTCAAAAACGAGATTATCTACCGCCTCGTATAATTCAGCAACCATGGAGGACGCTTCCTGCAGCGGCTCTACGCCCTTCAAGCGCCTCGTCGACCACCAATCTCGCGACCTCAGCCACCATCAAGACAGACATGTGAGCCGAGGGGCGTTTGGCCAGAACGTACGCACTTTCTCTCCAATTCCGTCGCTTTTGCGCCGCGAGGCTCAAATGCGCGTCGCGATATCGTTGGTGCTAACATTTGCATCCTTACAGTCACAGACTTTCCGCTCTTCACCGCTGCATCCCGCCCAGGGCCAGCAAAATGACTTTGGCGCCTTCATGGGCGGCGCCTCTGCCCTGCCCGGCTTCGAGAGCGATCCCGCGACCAGACTGACGCCGTCGCTTCCCTTTGCACAAGTCGCACCAGCGCACATAGCAGCTCCTCCTAGCTTCTCGAGCCCCATGCAGCAGATGGCAGCGCCCATGGCAGGCGGGAGCAACTGGGCAGCCGACTTCAACCGCTTCACGGCGCAACAGCGGTCGCCTGCTCCGACGACTCTGGCCGCATCCCGCCAAATGAACCACTCTCCAGCTCAAACGACCTTCCAGCCTTCCTTTTCACAGCCAAACTTTGCATCCGCGTTTGCGCCGTCCATGTTCAATCCTCCAGCCGCCGCCGTGAAGGAACCAGAATTTGACCAGGAAATGTCCCGCTGGATGTCCGCCCACGGAGGCGGCAACATGAAGGAGGTGGACGCCGCTATGGAGCAAATGGCCCTCGAGCTGGAAGAAACCGAAGCAATAGCCGCGGCAGTCAAGGCCTCTCGGCTAACGGATCTCGACACCCCCGAAATCGGCAACCTGGCGCTCAACGACGACGCGAGAGTGCTAGAGGCCCAGCCAGAGCCCGTCCTAGAGCAAATACAAGAGCCAGAGCCAGAAAGAGAACAGGTAGATGTCCAGCACCCCAAGTCTGCCGTCGCCGAGGCTGCCGAGAAGCTACTCGACTGCGTCAAACACGAGAGCGGCGAGAAATGGCAAAACTCAATCTTCCTGTCCCTTATGCGAGATTTCCGCGACGGGAGAAAGGACATTGTCGGCGATGAGATTCGCTCGACGACGGGGGAGACGGCTGCTCCCGCTGCACAGCCCGTGGCTACTTGACTCGTGTCCCGGGGAGATGCTGGTAGTGATTTGATGTATGCGGATTCTGGAAGAATGTTTAGATCGTGTGTTAGACATCTCGGCTACACTACATTTTGAATGGTTGCTCTTTAGTCGTTTGTAGGGAAAATTTGGGAGGATATATGCATGGGCGCTGATTGGAACATACTTAAATGGATTGGGAGCAGGCGTTTACTTTCGATTATCATCATGTACGATATGCCGTCTATTCTTATTCAGCTTCTGACCTATCTGGCGTATTTTATAAATAGATTCAATTTCAGGTATCCAATATCATCCCAAGGGGAGGTATTATCTGTAATTGGAAAGCAATAAAAACACCAAAGTCGCATAGAGTACATTCATCCAATTGATCATTGTATATATATATATATATATATTTAATACAACGCAAAGGTAGGTGGGCAGCTCTACATCACTGCAGAGGGTACTCAAACGCGATGTAGACAAGTGTCTTCTTTTCTTCCCCAATCTCTTTTCCAATCAGTAAGTCTATTACCTAAATAGCTGGAATATCCTCTCCAATCGTAAAACATTTTCTCCCCAAACATGGAAAATAACACATAAGATCCACCTCGGATCGGTTCAAGCCGACCCAACAATACATCAAGTCTTCGCCGGAAGAAGCGTGGCGGCCTAGTCTACTATCAAAGAATAGCAACAAAAATACAAATCCTCCTCTCCCCCCTAAGACAAGACAAGTGGGCTTAAGAGGAGCAGAGAAAAGCGCGCGTTGGGCTCAAAGACCGCGAATGTGTAAAAGCGCTAGAAAAAAAAAAGAAAAAAGAAAACCCCCAACGCCGTATGAACAGTAGCTGTCACAACATGCAATAAGACTAAGACAGATCTAACGCCTTTGAATGAAGAAAAGAGAGCCTCCTTGTTGTATATGATGAAGAAAAGGGGCAGGAAAATCGCATCAGCCCATATCAAACACCTTTGCCGAACGCCGTAATCAAACAAGCCAAGTCAGAGTTTATAGCGCCTTAGATAAAACAGAGAGAATAGAAAAAGGTCGAGCATCGTCAATGTGCTGGCAGGGAGAAAGGACGACAGGTAAGAGATCAAGACCACCAAAGACAGCCGCAAGGTGTCAACTGCTCCATTTTCTCAGAGTTCCAAGGCTGATTCCACTTCCTCCGGAGCGAGCGGTTATTTTGGGATGTCTGCTGATCGTCGTCCGAGTCATAATTTTCATTAATCTGAATTTGGACGGGATTTCCATAGCTGTCCGTCACATTCGCCACACCACGCCCATTGTCGACGACCTGAACTTGGCGACAGAATGGTCTGGGAGCGTTGCCGGCATCTCGTCTCTCTATTAACTTGACGCTTCTGGGGTAAGGGAATAAACCCTCCGCTGCATATGGGTTGGGCACGGAGTTCGTCGAAGAGGCCGCTGATGAGGTCCCTGTACCCGAAGTTGGATTGGCCCCAACACTGGCATTCTTGATGGGGTAGATGAAAACCTCGAGTGTCGTACCAGGCCAGGTACATATCCAAGGTTTATCACCGTTTTGAGCTCCAAGTGGTTTGTTTGTTCGGACTGCATCATAATCGTCAAATGGCCTGCCCATGTTGTCCCAACGTTTGTTCGTGGAGGGAGGGGGCAAGGCATCCTGGGCGACCACGACTATCTTGTCATAGGTAACCTTGAGCCACCACGCCGGGCCAAGGCGAGGCTCAGATGTGTCATTGACAAGTGTCAATGTTCCACCATCGATATTGGGAGGCTGTGCGCCCCAGAGAAACCGGGAATCGACGAGACTGACGGGTTTGATAGAGAGATTATAACATGCAGTCGCTTTTTCGTTTGTCATATTGCTGAGCTTCATTTCGTAGTAGCTAGTAGGTATGCTACAGTTCCAAGCAGCACTTTGTCTAGTATCGTTGACGCAGCCCTTGGGCGATGAATAAGGAATTAAAAGTGGCAGTTCATATGTGCCAGTAGGTAGATGAGGTAGACGTGGAGGGACATTAGGCAACGGTATGACATCTGATGTTGGTGTCGGAAATGGCTGGGGGTAACTACTCAAGCAAGTCAATAAATAATGAAATGCCAAATGAGAACGAAGGCCGAAGGGAGACATACCTTGAGCCAAAATTTTGCGATCTATGGTGCGAGAAAACTGTCCCTATGACAGCACCCAATATAATGCCGACGAGAACAACGCCTATAATAAGTAGACATATTGCCCAATACGGCACGATGCCCCAGAGCTTCTTCTTTGCCCTACGCTGCCATTTGCTCATCTGAGGCTTTTCTGCCTGGTTTTGCGCAGCAGTGTTAATGTCGTGATGGCTGCGAGTAGATGGTCTAGATTGTGAAGGCTGAAGGTCTTCTTCTGTAGATGAAAACTCTGGATTCCGCGTCGCTACCCCAATTCCTCCGGCTCCAGTATCGGTTTGATCTGGATTATTGGATGCGCCATCATCTGGCAGCACACCTGCAGTGGGGGTAGCCTTTCGGACAATAGCCTGGTCAGGGTATCTCGTATAAGGAGGCAGCTCTTCGGTATGCCCCAAAGGGCCAACCAAACCTCCTACGTCTTCTCCATCTGGCCCGATTTGCCTTTGATAATCATCGCCAGATGCTGAAAAGCCAATGGGGATCTGATTAGGCGTCTCGTCGCCGCTGGTGACAGTATTTTGCGGATAAAGGGCATATGGATGCGCAGGGCCGCGCCTTGTAGCTTGGTCGGTAGAAGCCGTACCGTTGCTCAGTGTTCTCTGCAGATACATTTGATACGGGTGCGAAGGACCAGTGGGGCCTCGATAAGGACTCTGAGGCCGTATCCGAGGCGCATCTGCGTGCGACGCCAGCGCTGACGATAATGACGGGTCGGTTTGAAGAGGGTTTGAACCATCGCTGCGGAGCGTGAGTGAATCATGAGGCCGTGGAGGCTTGACTGCGCTTGATGGGCGGGCAGAGGCAGATGCTGAAGGCTTAGAGAAGCTGGAAGTCGGCGCCTGTTCGCGGGTTGGGCTTTGAGACAACAATCGAGCTTGCGAAGAGGCGGCCGAGGCACTGGTGGGATTGTTTGTCGTCGAGAATACTGATGAACTGTCGGTTGGTGATGGGTTTGTTGGTCGAAAGCCGTCGGACACGGTGGCCGCAGCCAAATCGAAATTTTCGTTGTCGCTACCATCTTCGTCGGACAGTCCCGAAGATTGACTTCGAACCGGTTTCCTGCGGGGAGCAGAGGCTCTTTTGTTGGGAGGATCCATCGCGATGGCGGCAAGGTTGGCGTGTGGTGGGTGGTAGATACTACGGGCGATGAGGGTCGAACTGGGAAGCCAGGAGCAGCTCTCGAAACAAAGCAACCCCAAGAGGCCGCAGATGGCACCTGTCAGCGACTTCCCCCGATCGACCGCGATGAAGCCTCAAGATCGGCCGGTCGGGAAGAAGAGCGTCGCCAAGAGGAGGCGAGCTGGAAGCCGAAACACACAAAATCGGCAATGGTTTGTTTTTCGTCCTCCGTCTGTTCTCAGTACAAGCGTCTAGTGCGATCGCGAGAGGAGCTGGCCGAATTGTGATTTCCACAAGCGATGCGGCGGCGTCGGCGTCGAATTGGCCGAACTAGAGGTGCAATCCGGCACGGGGAGGGCGCTTTGAGGTTTGATGCAAGGAGGAGCGCTGAGATCGCGAGATGGAGATGGAAATGGAGATTGAGATAGCGAGCCAGAAGCGAAACAGGCACTGCGGATTTGCTGGGCGACCAGAGGGCAGAGACCACCACAGGCCGCTGAGCTGCAGCGCTCGACACAGCGCTAGAGCAAAGAAACCGGCGCCAAAAAACCTGGCGAGCAGCACGGCAATTCAGTGACACGGTAGGTTTCGAGTCTAGTGCCGGCCTAGCCCGAAGAGGCCTAGACGAGGACCGGAAAAAGAGGAACCTGCGCCGTGCCATTGGCCAGAGGCGGATCTGAGCCGTGCTGCTAGCGACAAAGCGGAGATGCGCCTGCATTTGGGGGGAGGCCCCTGGCGGAAGAAACTTTGACCAAGCCGTGGAGTGCCTGCTCGCCGTCTTTTCTTTTTTTTCTTCTGTTTAGCGGCAGAGCTGAGATGCCACCGGTAGTGGGACTGTCATTAATTCTGCCAAGTCTTTTCATCATCCATGCCACTTGAGGATTTGTGAGACGACACTCGCCTGACAGCTTGGATCTCGCCATATAGGTCTTTGGCGGACAGGCATGAGAGGGCATCACGCGGGAGGAGATACATGAAGGGCAGCAGGTGCGTCACTCGTGTCTCAAGTACCTAATACGAAGTATTCCAAACTTTGCACATGTCACTGTAGCGTGGCTGTGGTGGTAAAAAAGAGGTCAAAGAACGAGCCACGGTAACGATTTCCGCAAATTGCCATGAGTGGCTGGCCCCTCCAGATCCTATCACTGCTAATTAGTCCAGATTATGTAGCACTGGTACTTGTAGAACAGCATTTAACAGTTGCTTCCTGTCCATCCTTCTTGAACTGCCCGCATCGTAGTACCTATACGAGTGGCAACAGAAAAAAGTCGCTCGGTTTCTGCATGAGACCAGGGGCCGCTGCCGTGAGCCGAGTGCCGTAAAGACAAGCGACGATTTGGATGCTTAATTTGTCGAGCTGCCCAACTTCCGGTGCCGCTGGGCAGCAAGATGCAGAGCGTAAAATTGATGAGCATTATTCCAGAGGGTCCAATAACTGTCGTGTCATCCATTAGCCTCTTCTGTACATTGGATATTCTTTACTAACTTCCAAAACTGGCCTTGGCCGGGCAACATCTTAAAGGGACGCCGCTGGACGCTTGGGTTAGAGACCGGCATCAGCTACTAGCCTTGTTGCATCCAGCGCTGACCGAGCTGCCAAGGGCTCTGATTTTGATTGCCAAACAAAATTACCATTAGCTAGAAAAGATTAATAAGATCAGATATGGAGTAGTTATTATCACTACTACCCAGGTGGGTGGCCCCCCATTACAGCGGAGTGAGCGCATCTCTACGCTTCCAATCTAGATAGGACCAGCTCTAGCAAGATTTGCTAACATTGAGTACCTATGTTGTGAAGGGCATGAAAACAATGCCCGCGAACGGGGCGTTGGATTCTCGACAAGGGAAAATAGGCTTATGTGCTGAGGCTATCGTCAAGTGAAGAGCTAGCTCATGGAAACGAAGGGCACTCAGTGGTACATGGTTTCCATATCTTTCCAGGACTTGCCAGCCTTCTTTTCGCTCCCGCTATAACTGCAGATCGAAATATAAAAGCATGCAGGATGCCAAGGTAGGCATCATGGTAGTGAGGCCTGCCAAACCGACGCCGGATACTGTATATTAAGCATAGACATTACCTTAAGCACCTTGTGCTGAGCCTGCGGGAGCTATGGCAAGGAGAATTTTCGGCATATCGTGAAAAAAATGAAATCCAATATTTGCCCCAGCTTCGCTCTCTGCGCCTGCTCGGCTGAAGTACGCCCGGACGTGAGCAAGCATGTCAGGTGTGTCAGCAAATTAAACAACTTCGCTTCCCGCCATGGTTGTGTCAACTCCACCGAACGAGCCGAACATTGTTAAAGCCGGTATTTCCTAGCCAGTTCCCCTCCCTTTGCTTGCGCTTACTTGTGTAAGTTGTAGGAGAAGTGCAGAGAAGTGCACACCACGCCTCGATGTAGAGTTAACATCAAAGTAAAGAGGCTGAGCAAGTGGTAGCGTAGTATCGTAAAGAGCCATGATAATACGATTGAGTTGGAAGCAGAGTCCTTGCAGGAACCTAGTAGTGCTTGGTACCTATGCTACGGCTTGAAAGCATATATACGTCGCAGTATGAGCTAGATGAAGTTTGTTAGGTGTTTAAGACAGTGCCACAGAATCTGGGGAATTAAACAAGCAAACAACCTTATTTGCGGAGGAAAAAAGGACCTACTCTTACCCTCATTAATTCACCATTAGAGTATAACGATATGACGATATTCTGGATCCATACGAAGTGCATTCAACTTAATGCTGTGCTGCAGGTAAAAAAATCGCAAACCGTGCAGAACACGCAGCTAAGACAAGATAGAGCGACTGAGTCGCATTACCCACAGCTACTAGCTCCAGCAATTCCTCAACTAAGCCTGGTGCTATTTACAGAGTCTCATCCACTACTAATCGAGCTATTTATAACCTCTCGCTCGGACTAGACCTCGGTCTTTAGAGGGGCTTCTGCGCTCCTACCGGTACCTACAGGAATGGGTAGGATGCAATGTCGCTGGTGGTAGTATTAAAGACTTGCCCATCGCCAAGAAGATAAAATGAAAGAAGTAGGCAATCGTAGCTTTTGGGGAAGAAAGAGCGAATCCTGAAGATAAAAGCAAGAAACGAAGCTCCTTCTCTTCTTGAAAATAAGTCACAAACAAACGATGGTTCCTCGTCGGGGCGCCGCACGGAAACAGCTCCGCCCACCCCCTCTTCCAATTATGTCAGCCAGGCCAGCTTCTTAATTCAACTCAGCTCAACTCGCCGCTATCCAGCCATCGTCTAAACTCTCTGTCTGGTAGACCTTTTATACGCTCAACTCAAAAGACGGCTGTTACCTGGAGCAGCGATCATGCACCAGCTACTGCGACCTTAACAACGGAAAAAATCTCAAAAGGGAAAAGAACAAGAATTCCCCGACTTCTGATCCGAAAATCACCGACCTCCGGACGTTGCTGTTACATACCAAGGGCCCAACTAATCGAGCCTCCATCGTAGGGGGTTTTATCTTTGTTTGTCTAATTTCTCAAGCTTTCTCGCCATGGATCCATCACCGGGGCCTCTTCGGCCATCTATTACAGCTGACGCTGAGCTCGAGCTCAAGCGCGATCCTCAGTCCCAAAAGGAGCCTGCGCACGATAATGTTGAGCAGCACGATCACCAGCACCAAGAAGGACTTCAATCTGCTGCTAATGAGCCGGCTGTCGGAGCAACTCTTGAGCCAGCTACCCCCGCCGCCGTTGATAGTGCTGTCGTCGCCAGGGATGATGCTGAAGATAAGCTTCTCACACCCCCTGACGCCGCAGTCTTGGACACAGCTCCCGTTGCCACGCATCTAGCTCGATTCGAGTTCAGCGATCGCGGCACCAAGATCTTGATGGTCGAGTGGTATCCTGGAGCCGCTGCAACCACGGCCCCCACCTTACCCAGCCAAGATACAAGCTCTGCTGCTGGCGAAGTCTCCCGCGATGAGGCCAACGCCGCTGCTGAAGCTGCTGATAATGTATCAACCGCGCCAGCCCACGTATCTTCCAATCCTGTCGCTAATGCCGCTGTCTGGGAGGTCTCGTGGCCGGGCAAGTCTACCTTCCTTCCCGCTAGAGATACCGATGAGAACGACGCCCGACGCCGGGTCTACTTCATGCTGCCTCCTGAGGCGCAGGTGCCGGCAACGGTAACTATTGCGCGCCCTGGACGGCCCAGTTTGATTCTCAAGCCGCTGCCGGCCATATTCCCAGAGCATTTCCAGGCGGAATCTGGTCCTCGAGGCGTGTTGCATACGATATGGGCCAAGAAGCGCTTGAGGGAGCTTGAGCTAGAGATGGAAGCCGAGATGAGGGCAAACGCTGAGAGTGTAGGCCTTGAGATGGCTTTAGCAGAGAAGCAGTGGATCGTTGACAACTTCTTGCGTGCTCCTGCGGCACTTGCTCCTGCCAGTCCTCGCTCCCCCGTCTCTGGACGCCTTGGCGACAAGCTCAAGGGCTTGCGTCTGGCTACTTCACCGGCAGATCTAGTGCCAAGCCCAGCAGGTAAGCTGCCCGTCAGAGAGAGAAATGAAAATCGCTTTTCAATCATTCCACTGCTTGTCATCTGAAACTAACATAAAGTGCCCCTGATCTAGCAAATACGTTTACAAACCTTGATAGCCAATCTCACATGCTATCCCCTTTGGGAGGTGACATTGCCGTATCATCCTTCTCGGCCATTTCCCGCAGCCGCCCATCCGGCCCGATATCTCTTGATGCTGCTCTCAGCGGCGACGCAGCCCCTCTACAGTCAAGCTCTAACGATGCTGAAGATGACCTGTTCGCGATGCCTATGAGCCCCCGAAGCCCCGACATGATCAAGAGCCCATTTAGCGCTCTTGGCCCGGGCCTTTAAAATACGGCGTTTCCATGAGAAATCTGGAAGAAAGATGGAGAAGCAAGGCAACCACAAAAAAAAAACGACTAATTTCAGCATTGCATAGCCTGTTGTCACAATTTTGTAACATTGATACTGATACCCTCGGGGCGCTATCCTTTCATCAAAGCCCGCCACATAGAGAGAAAGAAGCTCGGTGATATAGACTTTTTCCCCTTCGTGTTGAAATCAAAAAAGTTTTACTCTTCATGTAGATAATAACCTGATAATTAAGAGTTTCCATTGTGAAGCTCATACATTTTGTTCACAGCTTAGGATGCTTTTTTTTTTTCCCTTTTTTTGCTATTTCTTTATACGTCAAGATGATGGAAAGATGCTATCACCTGGAAAAGCACGTAGAGATAGAAAAGAGAATACCGTAAATGAGTATCAAGAATATAAAATTGAAAGATGAGACTCTTTTATGGGAGGGGGTATATACCTTCTATATCGCCAGCTCGTTACGGAGTCAACCGAAAATCGCAGTGAGCAGACCATCCGTGCCATAATCTAAATACATGAAAACAAATTGACCATTTGGTATAGACACCCACCTTCTATCAGCAATGCAACACCATATAGTCTTCTGAAGCTCTCCTGGAAGCCAAAGTCAAAGAAAAAGAAAAATTACCTCCAGCCACCGACTCGGCCCTCATCCCACCTCTCCTTACGCTCCTGCCGCAGGTAATACTGCACTTTTGCCTCCCTATAACGTCTAATCCACTCGGCCGCCTCCCTCTCCGACGTAGTCGCCTCTCCACCACCGCCATCCACGCCATCCCTATCTAGAAAACTCTCCTCCATGGCCTGGCACACGAGGGCCTGCTCCTGGACGCTCTGGTTGAGCAGCTGGTAGAGCGCGGCGGGGCTGAAGCGCGCGAGAGCGAGGTCCATGTCGGACTGCTTCTGGCGCCACTGGCGCTCGAGGGCGTGCATGGAGAGCAGCTGGGCCTGGGCAGCGGAGCGCTGGTGGGCGAGGCGTGACTCGAGCTCGGAGAGGCGCGTGGCGAGGTCGATATTGGAGGAGAGGGCGGCGAGGAGGTCTTGGTGGGAGGCTTGGAGGGATGGATGAATGGAGGAGGGGGAGTTTGTGAGGCCGTTGAGGAGGGAGGGGTTGGAGAGGATGTCGGCGAGGTCTTGGATGCTGTTTGTTTTTGGTTAGCTGGTTGGGTTATGATGCAGCATTATTTTGTCATGGCGCGGAAGAGGAACTCACGATTTATCCTGAAGCACCTGCGGAAGCCATTGGTCTCCCGGATCTGGGATATCAGCAGCTCTGGCTGTTACCGCTGTTGGAGCAGGCGGCGGTGTCGGCACTCCCCCTCCTGCTGGTGTTGCTGCTGCATCCAGGCCAGCTATCACGGAGCTCCGATACTGCTGCCCCGCTTCGGACAAGGTCGACGGTGGTGGAGGCGGCGCTGCGCCGGTTGCCGGAGTGCCGATGCGGCTGGGCTCTTGGCTGCTGGGTTTGGGAGGGAGGATCGGAGGCGTGGGCGCGTGAGAGTCGGGAGGAAAGCTGGACATGGCGGAGAAGCGTTGGGGTGGGAGAGGTTATGGAGAGAGGTTGATGGAGGATGATGACGATGCTGCGGTTGGGTGTAGCTGATAGTGGGCTGGGCTCGTGGCTTGTGGGGTGGACGGGCGCTAGTACAAATGGATCTAATTTTCGATTGTGGGGTTCGAAGCTGTATAAATCGTTATGATACATGTGCTTTGATATTGCAATACTACTGCGGGATAATACACCATAGGCAATGGTAGATCACTGTGGTTGTTTTGAGAAATGAGAAATGATGAGATCTACAATCAGATAAGCTCGTCCATGGTACAGGTCTAGAAGCACATCTCAAAGCTAGCTCTTAAGCTCAAACATCGAGCACGGATCTCGAAGCCTAAACTACAGATTATGACATAGAAAGATATTAGCAATGATTTGCAAACTCTCTTCAATCTATGATTAATAAAAGAAGTTTCAACTGAGAGGCTCTTGTTTCAAGAATTCAGTACCGTAAACACTGATTGGCTGAGTTCTGGGGAATCACGTATGTGAATGCCTCAATCATGTAGATACCGAAGCTGCAGTCGCCATTGCAAACCTCCAATCAAGAATACTCATCTATTAATACAGCCATTACAACCACTTAATATTTTGGGGTCTAAATACATCTTCATCTCTCTTGACATGCATAGATTTAACTTATAAATGTATGTTTATTTCTATCGTGGAAGCTATTGCGAGCCCTGTACTCGTTACCCTGGATTGTTTGCAGAGCATTATGGATCGGCATGCAACATTCTTTTCAGATGGCCAACGACTCTTTGGAATCTTTTTGCATAATGTATGGCAGTAAAGGCCGGTTCATTTCCATACAAAAATCACATGAGCACGAATTCAATGAACGATGATTTACAGCTCTTATGCCTACCTAGGTAGGTAATCCCTTTTACCCCGCAATTACACGGATGGACTTTTGAGATGAATCGGACGAATCATCGACGTCAACGTCACGACGGTATGAACATGCCTCGGCTGAACATCATCCAACTTGCATTATCAGGTGATTGATGTGCAATATTCAGCTCTAGAAAGAACCCTAGAAGATGGGTCATCAAACTTGGGCCGCCGCTAGAAACGAGCATATATCTATGGCTGTGGAGCTGAAGACATATTCTTGGAAACCCCTTATAAGCGAATGATATTGAAGATGATAATAATCAATACTTGTACGGCTTCAAAAGCCTGGGCCACTTTAAAGAGTGAAATCTACGTGTCTGCGTCACTTCTCCCAACCCGGAATATGTAGCCAGAAGTGGAGGGTATTGGTGGCTTCAATTAGCCAATTTGCTTCAACTCCCCACCCACTACTTTAGCCCTCCCGGAGATGTTCAAGGGTCCGAAGCAGCAACCTTTGATGATGCCCTATCTTTAAGCTGCTTGGCTGCTTGGCTTCATAATGACCATTTTCTCCTTCTCGCCTCTCAAAATGCCTCGTCATTAACCTGACGTTTGCCCTTTCTCGTCTTTTCCATCGGCTTCTCATACCCTGTCCTTAGATTTATATCATTTCTCTCATTTCAAGGCCTGGAACTAAATAGATGAATGAGAAGAGTGAATTCATTATCCATTGTTTATCCAAACAGAGCAATACCCATTCAACTCCAATTCTACAGCTTCATTCCTCTTCAGCTTTGAGAGCTAAATGCACATGACCACTCAACACTGACAGACAATTAACCGGAAATAAGCGTATAGCTTTTCCCTTAGAGTATCGAATACGATGGGCTTAATTGAGACTCTGTTGGAGCATGTCTCCATCAAAAAGCTCTCCATCGCCCTGGTTGGCCTTGGAGTATTTGTGATGACAATCAACCGCATAAGGGAGCATCGACGGATCAAGAAACTCGGCAATTATGGCCCTTCGCTCCCATCCCGTTTTCCCTTCGGTTAGCCATGACCCTTTTTCCTTGATCACAATCACCTCTTTCACTTGTGCCACACATGGCTCTATAAGATATATGAATACCATCGAGAGAGAGAATCCACGGCTAATCTATACACGCCACATAATAGCCCTAGACTTCATCTACTACGGCATCCGCTCCACCATTGCCCACAAGAACATGGAGCTCTGGAGAGACGTCTTCTTCTCCAACTCGTGGACCTGCGAGATGCGCATCCTCAACCAGCGAGTCGCCTTCACTGCCGACCCGGAAAACATAAAGGCCATGCTGGCCACGCAGTTCCACGACTTTGGCAAGGGCGAGCAATTCCACAGAGAGTGGGCGCCCTTCCTCGGCGACAGCATCTTCACCACGGACGGCATGCAGTGGCACAACAGCCGCCAGCTTATACGGCCGCAGTTTACGAGGGACCGCGTGAGCGACTTGCACTGCTTTGAGTCTCATATCCAGACGCTGTTTAGGACCATGGCAAATGGGGGCCCGTTGGAGGGCGAGAATCAGGTGATTGATCTTGATCGTGCTGATGGAAGGCGGATGGACATCCGCGACCTCTTCTTCCGCTATACTCTCGATGTTGCCACCGACTTCTTGCTGGGGAGTGACGTGAAATCCCTAACGTGAGACCTTGCTGCTTGAACATGCTTCTCCTCATAATTGAGAATAACAACAGAACATACTGACCCATCATCACCCTGTTAGAACTCCAAAACAAGAATTTGCCGAAGCCTTCAACGAAGTTCAACGCGTTCAAAACATCCTGGCCCGCGCTCACAAACTCCAGCCCTTCATTCCCAAAAAGTCCTACTACGACGGCCTCAAAGTCATGAACCACTTCGTCAACCACTTCATCCAGCGTGCCCTGCGCATGAGTCCCGAGGAGCTCGCCGCCCACACCAAATCCGACAAGGACTACACATTCTTGCACGAGCTCGCCAGCTTCACCCGCGATCCCAAAGTCTTGCGTGACCAGATCGTCGCCGTCCTACTAGCCGGCCGCGACACCACCGCCTCAGCCCTCTCGTGGGCCATCTACGAGCTCGGCCGGCATCCTCACGTCGTAGCCCGCCTGCGCGCCGAGATCCTCGAGACCATTGGCCAGGACCGCCTCCCCACGTACGACCACCTCAAGAACATGCCCTACCTCAGGGCCGTCCTCAACGAGACGCTCCGCCTCTACCCTGCCGTGCCGTTTAACGTCCGTGTCGCCCTCAAGGACACGACCCTGCCCCGTGGCGGCGGTCCAGACGGCTCCGAACCACTGCCCGTGCTCAAAGACACGCCCATCGGATACTCGACGCTCGTCATGCAGCGCCGCCCGGATCTATACCCGCCCGTCTCGGAGACTTTCGCCGATCCGAGCATCTTCAGCCCCGAGCGCTGGGCCGCGTGGCACCCGAAGCCGCACGACTACATCCCCTTCAACGCCGGCCCGCGCATTTGCATCGGCCAGCAATTTGCCCTCACCGAGATGGGCTACACGCTGTGTCGCATCTTTCAGCGATTTGAGCGGGTACAGAGCTTCATGCATGAGATTGATGGCGGGGATCCGTTGTTGAAGTCGGATATCGTGCTGTCTCCGGGACAGGGAGTGCATGTGGCGTTTTGGGAGCCGAAGAAGGAGGCGTGAATGTTCTGTGATATGATGTACCGATATGTGAAATGAAAGAAATGAGAAATTAAAGAGAAAGAGAAAAACCTAAGAAAAAAGAGGCTGGAACTTATGACTTATGACTTGGAGACGTATGTTCATCAACATGGACATCTTTCCCCTTCCTTGCAACATGATGATGTTTTTCTTTATATACTGTTAGCTAAAAAACTAATTCATGCTCAAATATCTCCTTCGCTATATTCCGCAATGTGACAAAAGCAAAACCCAAATACCTCCCGGGATTACATGTAAATCATCCAAATGAAACAATAAACATTCTCAGATGCGCTTTCAATTTTACTTTGGCTGTAGAGGTCCATTCACGCACGATAAGAATCACTCGCTCTCTGCCTCTCTCTCTCTTTCTCTATGCATCATGTCATTTCATTTTCTGCCAAAGCTATCCTTGACAGCCTGGCCGAATCGTGCAATCGCCGCATTCATGTTCTCAGGGCTTGCCGCAGCAAATGTGGCACGGAAGTGCAAGCTCGGCAGGGGACCGGCATTATCAGTCTGGAACCACGATCCTCGGGCCACCAGCACACCGCCCTTGATGCACGAGTCGAAGATTTCCTGCTCAATTTCCAGGAGGCTTCGACTGCCAGCGCTGGGATGCTTGGTGTGGTCAACGGTGAACCAGAGCTATCAGAACAAAAAGAGTCAGAATACCTTTACCAAGTAGCTAAGAAAAGAGTAACTAGGGGAGGAGAGGAAGGGAGAAAAGACTTACAAACATGCCGGCGGCAGGCGGCGTCCAGCTCACAATATCTCGTGGCAGGTTGTCTTCACACGCGGCCAGTAATGCGTCTCTCTTCTTGGTGTACTCCAGTCGCAGATTCATCAGCCACCGCAGGTAGCCCTCGTGACCCCATGTCTCATCCAGCAGCTTGTGGACAATAACTTGAGAGAAGCCGCTGGGACCCTGGCTGGCGACCTCGGCGTGGCGTTGGTATCTCTCGACGATCTGCTCTGAAGCGACAATCCACCCCATGCGAGACCCTGGAACAAGGACCTTGGAGAGAGAGTCCATGCGCATTACTCGGCCGTCGACATCCATGCTAACATATGTGGGAATCAGAGAAGAAACAAATTCTTCAACGTTGTTGGGCGCAGGAGCATCGGGTTGGCCTCGGCCAGTGTAGGGCTGCATCTGGAGGAAGTAGTAGGGCTCATCCTCGAGGATGAAGATGTCGTGCTTCTGCGCAACGCGGTAGATGGCCTGCCTCCTCTCCGTGCCTTGGGTTGCGCCGGTTGGGTTTTGGCCCGAGGGGACGGTGTATAGCAGATGAGGCTTTCGGGATCCCCTGGCCTTGGCGTCCCAGTTTGTGAGAAGCTCGTCCATGGCTTCAGGGATGAGTCCTTGCTCATCTACGGGAATGCCAAAAGCCTTGACGCCCAAGGGGGCAATCGTTTCCAGGGCCGTTGAGAAGCTGAAGTCTTCCGTCAAGACCGAGTCGCCACGGTCCTTGTCCAAAAACATGCGCAGCGCCTGCTCCAATGCTCCGGTGCTGCCAATGGTCTGACAGATTCTCCAATCGGCGTAGGGCGGGTTGCAAACAATCTCGGTGTGCTCGGTCAGGAACCGCATCATCTGAGCAGAGCCCGTGGACTGACCATAGTTGAGCGCAATGGAGAGATCATAGGTGCCATCACGATCGCGGACGTCGTACTTGCCAATGGTGACATTCTGTCCGTGTCTGGCAGTCGCTTTCTCCGAAAAGTCGGGCGGCATAGCAACCTTCATGTCGATTTCACTAAGGGGGAACAGCTCGCTGGAGGGCAAGCCACCGCCGAGAGAGATGAGTCCTGGCTGTTTTAGGTGCTTGGCTGCTTGCTTAAGAGAACAGGGCTCTCTTGACTTGCTCTCTGCACTTAGGTGGTCTGCGGGTAAACTTTTATGTTAGCCATAGAATTATACAACATCAAGGGAGGATAGTGATGGGCAGCAAACATACCATCCCATCGTTTCGCTTTTGGCTTCCCAGCTTGCTGAAATGAGAGACAAAGTCAGCTCCTGTTCTGTGACAATGGATAAAGGATGACATTTGAATACACATCCACTCCACGCTTACCGATCCCTTGAACATGTCACTGTCAGATGCTGCAGCAATACCTGCTACCAGCTTGCCCGCCTTGGCTCTCCTCGCGGCGATATCACGGAGCACGGATGGTGAATACTCTACTTCGTGTGTGGCGGGCTGTGCTGCGGCTGCTGCTTCGGCGCTGTTGTGGCTTGGTCTACTGTGTATTGATCTGGCTGCGCGGGAGGATATCACGGCGGCGCCGTTGCGGGATACTGAAAGAGCCCGCAGTCGGGCAGCTTTTGCGATGGGCAGCATGGTGGCGGCTTGGATGACTATAGCTTCGCCAGCGGTGGTGTATATGCGTATAGTAATTGCTACGGCGCAGACGGTGTCGATTCAGCGTACTAATGTATTATATGTTTCTTATGATTTGGCCAGTAATGATGAACAGAATGAGCATGATGATTCGGCGTCGTGGAACAGGACACTGACGGGTTGAGTATGATGAAGAAAGGGAGGTGAGAGGTTGAAGTATGTAAGAGAAGGTGAGAAGGTGCATGTATTTGATTGGGCTTAAAGTGGTCCTCGGGAGCTGATAACGAGCTGCTGCCCCTCCAATCCTTAGTTTAGCACCATGTAGCACCTGCGATAATGCAGTAAAGCTGCATCTCTACCTCCGTACCGGCATTTGTCAGTCAACCACCTCCATAATTAGTCGTTGTCATTTTACGCGATGGTTTGGGGAATGGCGGCCGGTGCCGGGATCGGGGCTCCGCCGTCTGTAACCGCCAGTATCCCGCCCACTGGAACGGCACTGCGGGGGCTTCTCCAACCAACTGGAGCGTTTTGGCACCTCACCGGACCTCTGGGACTGTGAGCCTGACCCGCTTATTACGTACTCAATGGCGCGCCCTGACAACAACATGAAGCTGCACGACAGCCGTTCTGGGGCTCTAGTTGGAGGCGGGGCAGATCCGGGTGCCTGTAGTTACTGCCTACTTGGGCAGTAATACTGAGATTGCTCGGCCTTGGATTAGTTGGAGGGCATCCGACAGCGGCAAGCACGGAGCATGAACCATGCATAGGCTATAGCATTGGAATATTGGTATCAGACTCTATGATAAGAAAGTGCCTGGGCAGATACTACAAAGGCCTAATACTAATAGCAGCAGCATCTTATTCCTCTGCACCTATCAGTAGATGGACCCTAAACGTCAAGCAGCCAAAAGAAGAATAGCAGCATCAAGGTACATGTGTATTTGTATTCTACAGCAGCAGCATTACTTCTACGCAGAGCGTATGCTACTGCTACTCCTTCTCCCCACAACTTTGGTAGCATTATTGTTCGTACTAAAACACTGCCTTGGCGATTTGTGGCCTGTTGGCCCTCTTCAATTGGCTCATCTTGATTAGATCTCACCATGCCGTGTGTAGCTTTTGCTCGGTGTATCATTAGCTCTGACCAGCTTCTGTCGATCTATATCGAGAGATGTGACAGAGCGACATTCTCCGACAATATGCCTCCCTAGCTATTAACTGGTAGTTTTTTCTCCTTTACTATTTAAATCTAATATTATAACTCGCTTCTTATGGTATACATCTTATTAGAATTTGATTGCTTCTCCTAGTCAATCTTTTACTCCTCCCTTTAGGCTTTGTGGCTCTCTCTCCATACCAGGTTCCGTTGATTATGTAATGCCTCTGGAGAGCTTCCCCATGTGATGAAGCCGCCTTGCCAACTCTTGCCATGCAGCGACAACCGGTCAAAACAGCACATATCCGCAACTCACATTGCAACAATCGGGCGCCAACGAGCCAAATGGCTCTGTCATGAACCGCAGCACTCAGAAATGACACACCGTTTGCGCCCTGAACCCCCGACATCGAAGCGCTGAGGAGACTCGGCTTCCGCCATGTATTGGCCCATCGGAACTCCGCGCGTCTATGCCACCAGCAGCAGCAGAGCTTCAGACTCCAACATCTACGTTTCCTACGATGGCCTGCAGAGCCATTCAGGCTCCTCAGTAACATCACCGCAGCCCGAGCCCAGTGCGCAATCGCTCAAATCACCGTCGCCAGAAGATTCCGACGATGTGCAGCCTCCGCCAACGCCCATGACACCGGCCACACCGGCTGTCAAGCCTGTCGAACGCTATGAATTCTTCCCAGACGGCGGCGCTACGAAAGACCAGACTGCCGAAGACAGACGGGTGCCCGTAAAGGACCCTGTGCTTGCTCTGCGCATTGCCCGCACTGGCCAGATGTTCGCAGTCATCACAGCAACATCAATCACGCTCTGGCAGACCAAGGTATGTCGGTCGCATGGCCGGAATATCTCGCTCTCTTGGCTAACTCCCCTCAGCCTGCTGTGGTTCTTGCTGTAGTAGTTCGATCTGACTCGTCTTTGGAATCCTATGGCATCAATGTCGACCTCCTGCTGCGCCCCGATTCTGCCATCTTAGTGGTGCACACATCTAAAGGATACCTCATTACTTACTCAATAGCCACCGATGGCGAATCGAGAGTCTATAAACCACACTTTCCAAACTATCACAACGTACAAAAGAGAAAACAGAGCCTCATCGGCCCGCAATCTCACCTGCGACCTGACCAGATACTTTGGGGACCGGGAGAGGGCGGAGGAGTTCGCGATGTCAGCGTTCGCTTTCGCATGGTCATCAAAGTTGACGCCGGTATAGAGAGTGCCCTAGCTCTCGACGACGAATTAGTTGTTGCAACGAGGAAACCTGCAGCAGTACAATGCATCCGCTGGACCCCTGATAGCAGTGGGAACCAAACAAGGACAGAGATCTTGAGTCGCATGGGCTGGGTGGAGAAAAAGGCATCCATCGTGGAAATGACCCATGATCGGCCCATGAATCTGGCTAACTGGATTACGAGCGACGGAAGAGCATATGCGGTTCAGCGCCTTCAACGTAAGAGCACAAATGAAGATGAAGCAGAAGGTGCTGACGCAAAACGCCTCTTCAACGGGCACTGCTTCTATATTCCGCCAGACTCGAGAGGACGTGCCGTGCGCGCCGTGATTAACGCTCGGTTTTCACTCATCGCTATTGGCTGTGCGGATGGCACGATCCACGTCTACTCTGTCCGAGACTACGCGGGCAATATTGTGCTTTCTCACACACATCGTATGCCCTTCTCCACAGCGACGGCTGGCGTCTTTACAACTCTGACATACTCTCCCGATGGTTACTGCCTCTTTGCGGGCTTCGAAAAAGGCTGGTGTACTTGGAGCATGTTTGGCAAGCTAGGAAGTCACAGCTTTGGAGCTGAACCCAGTGTCGCAAGTATGAATGGTGAGCAATGGCTTACTGGAATCAGGGGCGCAGTTTGGACTGGCGGAGGCTCCGAAATTCTTCTATTAGGGCGGCGGCATGAAGCGATTTGGTCACTTGAAATGGCAAAAAATGCCATTACTGGTTGCTACAACGAGGCCAACGTCTTTCGTACCGTGCTCCAAACACCGACGAGTGTCATGATATACCGGGGCTATGATCTTCCCGACCTAACGAGCATCTCGGCTGAGCCCTTCTTGTGGCATACTTCAAGAATACCATCAACATACCTACTCAACCAGTGGCCGATTCGCCAGACCGTTATTTCCCCAGATGGTCGCTATGTTGCTGTCGCTGGTCGCCGGGGACTGGCGCACTACAGCGTCAACAGTGGACGATGGAAGACGTTTGTTGATGAAGCGATGGAAAACTCATTCTCAGTCCGCGGAGGCATGTGTTGGTATCAGCATATCCTAGTTGCGGCGATAGAAGACAACCGGACGTTTGAACTGCGCCTCTACTCGCGTGAGGCGGCGCTGGACAACTCTCACGTGTTGCACACCGAGCGGCTGCCCGCGCCCGTGGTGCTTATTGCGGCCTCTGGGGAAGACTCCCTCCTCGTATATACCTACGAAAACCTCTTGTACCACTACATTTTCGTACCCACTGGCGGGTCGATTCGCTTGGTTCAAGTTGGCCAGATTGCATTTCACGGAATTGTACGGTCTCCTGCTAGAGTTCGAGGACTCAGCTGGATCCTGCCAGAAAGCCAGATCAGCGATGGAGACCCTTCTCAGGACGTGGCCGTTGCATCTGTTCTCTTCCTAGTCGACGGCAAGCTGGTACTGCTAAGCCCGTCGATGAATGAAGATGGTCAGCTCAAGTATGATATGCGCATCATTGCACAGAATGTAGAATACCACGTGAGCATGCGAGATCAGCCTCCTATAAATATCAGCCACTCCCCCGAAGAGAGTCAGCTGCGCTATGGTCCGCTTGCCCTCCGCGATTCTCTGTGGCTGTTTGACGGAATGGAGATTAAAGCATGGGCCGATATTCATGACGTCCTGACGGCAGCGACGGGTGACAGTGGAAGAGAACTGCCGCCACCGGTATCCATAGATGTAGACTTTTATCCCTTGTCTATCCTTTTAGAAAAGGGCATTGTCCTTGGCGTTGAATCGGACTTGGTACAGCGGCGCGATGTGAACTTTTCCTTTTTTCACTTCGCAATCAGGGTAAGTGGGCAGAAAATTTTATGCGGACTTTCACTTTTTACTGACTTGGCTTGATTTTATAGACGCATCTCGTTCTACCAGACATACTACGGTTCTATCTCTGCAACAACCTGACGGTGGAAGCGACAAATCTCTCTCAGCAATATGAAGGATTAGAGTATTTTTCTCACGGGTTGGAAGTGCTACTTCATCGTGTGCTAGATGAAGAAGCTGATACATCACCAAAGCCAGAAGATGCTGTATTGCCGCGTGTCTTGTCTCTACTGTCATCTTCTAAGGAATATCTTGACATTGTTCTCCAGTGCACGAGGAAGACCGAAGTCCGACAATGGAAGACGCTTTTCGCATACCTCCCTCCGGCGCAAGAGCTGTTTGAGGAATCTTTACAACGAGGATCACTCAAGACGGCGGGCGGATACCTCATCATTCTACACACACTGGATGAGCTGGAGGCTTCCTTGGAGCAGTCAGTCCGCGTTCTGACAAGGGCAGTCAGAGAGGGCGACTGGGAATTGTGCAAAGAGCTTGCGCGATTCCTGGCTGCCATGGACGAGACTGGAGAGACGCTCAAAGAAGCCATGAAGATGGCAAACGTTGGCGTGGCGCCAGGCATCTCAAGCAGACTTGAGCTTCCCGTAACTGGGCTGGGGTTTATTAATGGGAGCAGCAAGAACAGCAGCGGAGACGATGGCGAAACAACATCTGGTATGCGGTCTCCAAGTGATGCCGGTAGCATGGGCTCGACAATTAGTCCTTTGGATGGTTGAGACAGGGCAGAAATAGACGGCTGTGCATCTGACCAGCACAGATAACGTTTATTACCATAATATGGCTATATGGTGGCATGGCTTTATATGGCCATTATGATGAGATATGGGGGCTTTGTTTTTCTTTTTTTTTTTTTTTCTAGATGACTATGGCTTTTTATGGGCTTGAATTGGCGAAACGGAAGAGGTAGAGGCTTCGATTGGATAGCAAAAGGCAAAGCCAGCAACTTGATGGGATATGTAAGAGATATGCTTACTACCTACCCACTGGTAGTTGTGAATACACTACTGATTTATTCACCCATTCTTTTTCTTTCTCCTTTTTATCAATAAATAAAAGCAATGTGCTCACTGTGACTTCTAAAATCTAGATCAAAATCGGCCAGGATGTTCCTTGTATCTGCAGCAAGTGGGCGTTGTATCACCACTCATAGAGGCTATACGGAGGAGATATGCATATTTCAAGGCTAGCAAGTGAACAGCTACGTGCATTAGCACAAAGTGAGATCTGACAAACGATTAATTCTGGACATTATGGAAAGTCTCTATTTCATAACACCCTTACCGAAACTGCCAAGCAGTGACTCACCTCCCTCCCATCCATATGTCTTAATGCATATATGCTTCTTCGCGAATAACGTTTAAGCCATCGGCTGGTAGTGGTTCACTTCAGTATGAGCCGCAACTGCCAGCTACCAGCACTAGCCGCCCCAGTCACGTTATCCGCCAAACAAACAATCGCCGTACCCCACCATCCTTGGCAGAACTACCGCTCACCACCACCGCCAAAGTCGAGATACGTCAAACCAGGCCTTGGGTAGAAACCGATCGCGACGCCGCCGCCGCCCTCCCGAAGCTCCAGCCTCCCAATCCTCGTCTCACTGCCGCTGCCATCGGCCGATTCCGCGACCGCCGCCTCCTTTGTCCACGACCGATCCGCCATTCTGGTCCCTTGAGGTCTTCCATAGCGCTTGCTGCCCATTGCTGCAGCCTCATTTTTCTTGCCTCGTGCTGGGGTCTGGTTCGGATTTCATCGCTATATACGATGGATGAGTACGCGAGCGAGTCTGATAGTGACTACACTAGCTATTGGCGAGACTGGGTAAGTCGCCTCTGCTGCCTGCATCTGTTTGTTTGCTCTCCATGCCTCCCTATCAATCCGATCTGTTGCCATGGAGCACAATATAGCTCCGCCGGTGTCGGTGCCGGCGGCGTTTGCCGGGCCATGACCGGAAACGGGGAAGATAGAGAGCAGAATGCGCTTGTGACGCGAAGAAAAGCACGAAAAGGGAAACATCATATTGAATCAAAGCTGACGCGCCGTCATCTGCGCAGTTCATCTCATCTAGGGGCAATGAATATTTCTGCGAGATCGATGAGGACTACTTAACGGACCGTTTCAACCTGACGGGTCTCAATACAGAGGTCCAGTACTATCAATATGCGCTGGATCTGGTGACGGATGTCTTCGACCTCGACTGCGACGATGACATGCGCGAGACGATTGAGAGCTCAGCCCGACACCTGTACGGCCTGGTGCACGCGCGATACATTGTGACCACACGCGGTCTGACGAAAATGGTACTTTTTCCCCTCTTAACCATTGCCATTATCTCTTTCAACCTTCTCCAATCATATTTCTTGGGGGCCTCTAGACCGTCTGTTTTTTTGTCAATGAGATGCTAACCAGGTGTTACCTTTATAGCTCGACAAATACAAGAAGGCAGAGTTTGGCAAATGTCCCCGTGTCAACTGTCACTCTCACCCCTTGCTCCCTATGGGTCTTTCCGATATCCCCAACCTCAAGCCCGTCAAGCTCTACTGCGCCCGCTGCGAGGACCTCTACAACCCCAAATCCTCACGACACGCCTCCATCGACGGCGCCTACTTTGGCACCTCCTTCCACAACATCATCTTCCAGGTCTATCCCGCCCTCATCCCCTCCAAAAGCATCGAGCGGTACATCCCCCGCGTCTACGGCTTCAAGGTGCACGCCGCCGCTGCGCTGGTGCGGTGGCAGGACCTCAAGAGAGACGACATGCGGAGGAGGCTGCGCAAGTTGGAGATTGAATCTGGCTTCAGAGAGGAGCAAATGGATGACGAGGAGGAAGAAGAGGAGGATGATGTCGAGTTTGAAGGCGTAGACGGAACTAATACCAACACAAATATGAGGCTGATTGAGGGACCGATGTGATTTGGAGGAGAAGGACAGAACGAACCACAAATAATAAAGGATGAAAGAGAGAAAAAAAAAAATAAGCATTTTTTAAAGTACATCTGGGAAAGGGACAGGAAATATGAATCTCTTACTTTACGAATGGCAATAACAAAAGGGCTGGAAAGACGAGATTAAGAAAACAAACAGAACTACGATGCTCAAGTTTCTTGTCACACAAGGATGCTTCCTTTTCCTACCCTGCTCTTTCGTCTCAGAGCTGAGCTCGCTCACTCTTCAAATCTGGAACACCAGTTCATACGCAAACATCCTTCTTCCATTTCTCCCTCCTTCCATCCCTCCTTCTTTGCTGTACGGAAAGGCGTTTGGCGGCGGCGGAGGCGGGGACCAAACAAACAGCCTCTGGACTTGGGTTTATTATTGCATGCATGCCTTTTTACTTTTCTTTTCTTCTTTCTCATGTTGTCTTTTTCCCTTTCCCCCCTTTTCTATTCTATAACATGCATCTTTGTCTCTCTTAATTAGTGTAACTCGCATGGGGCTTTAACGAATGTATTCTTGGCTGCTATGTTAATTCGATGAAAATTCTACAAGAATCCTCAATGGTCGTAGCCCCACGGATATTGTGAAAAGCATATGGCACTAACAATACTGGCAAGCCGAACTTTAACTGACATTGCCAGGCAATAAACTTTGTCTAATGGTAGTAAATTATGATTCCAAAAATACAAACAATATACGGCGATTTTCTCTCCATCCTTCTCACATTCCCATTCCCTTTATGTCTATATGCTTTCCCCTAATGGGGGAGCTGGGTATCATTCTAAATGTCGAATCAATCTCATACTCGGCTCTCTGATTCACGCCCCCCATTCAAGTTATTCAGCTCTACATCCTGATATGACTCAGCCGTCTGGGCAGGAGATCGATAACTCATCCCCGCAGGCGCTGCCAGTGAGGCTTCGACGTCGGTAGATCTTCCAAAATTGGTAGACGCCATCGTGCCACGCTCGACATCTTTTTCGCCAACGTAGCCCAAACGACCGACACCTGCCCAGAAAGCCCTGTCTGGGCTCCGAGGGCCCCAAGCCCAACCAGCGCCAATGGTGATGGGTAGATGATAATATCGGAAACTGAAAATGGCTGTGAAGATACCGATGGAAAAGCCAAACAAAATGTCGAACCCATGGTGTCGGAAATCAAACCAGCGAGAAGCAGCGATGAAAATGGCGAGGCAAAAAGGTGCCACAGTGATGACAAGGAGATAGATGGGAGGAGCTGCTGCCTGGCGACGCAACGCCTGAATGCTGGAATTATACTTGATGGTTTGATTCACGTTTTTACCAGCCATGGGCATGGACGCCTCGTCGTCGTATTGCTCAACCGCTGATGCTGCACGAGAAGGAAAGGCAGCATGCACCTCATGGCTGGACGTGGATGTGCCCGTAGCTACAAACGGCATCGTCACGGCAAATTTGCTGGCAAGGAACAGCGAGAGGTAGAGGAGGCCACCCGCGGAGGCCGCAGAGTGGCCGCTAGGATAGCTTCGGAAGCCATCGTCAAGCTTCGCCTTGTCGGTTTGCGTGCAGATATCGGCCGAAAAGAGCTGACCAATGCTGTTGCCCAAAGCGAACTCTCCCTTAAAACCGCCAATCAGGTATTTCGATGCGTTTTCCAAATCAGGGACGCATCGTGCAAGTAGATCAGGTCGAGGCTTGCCGCACATATTCTTGATGCCACTAACAAAGAAGAAACCAGCGCCAACTGACATGAGGAGTCCCAGTAGACCAATGTGAAGTTCCCATAGTTTACGCTTCCAAACTAATGAGGCAGGGGTATTTTTGGGCACCGTTGCGCCTGGCACAAATATGATGGAGACAATGATAATAATGACAGCAGGGACTCCACTGCTCAAGACAAAGAGTAGCCAGTCCGGCACGGTCTCGTGTACCGTAAAAGGAAATCTAGAGTGGACATTATCTCGTTAATCGTCTGAACATGAGATGGACCTACACCAAGTTTTTTGACAGGGCTTCAACATGAGACTCACGAGATGTCTGGGTCAACCAAAGAAAAGGGCCGCTTGTTGGGTGTAATTCGGCCTAGGACGTAGGCGACGGCAGTGACGATGATGAGAATAATCCAGTCGAAGATGTACGACGTAACGAGTCGGATTGAGGGCAATCCCATTTTGGCGTTGGGCCCGGATCGGGAGATCTGTTGATATGATCGCATCTGCTACAAAGAAGAAACAAAGAGATGGGCATTCAAGAAGCATAAGAGGGAAGGGAGGCTAATGGGGGGTATAAATGAAAGCTTGTCTAAGGGGAGAGCTTTAAAACTGGAGATGGAGATGGGCAGGGTTAAGGTTCCAGCCAGGGCCAGGGCCGGGTGCTGTGGATAGCTCAGATCTCTCTCCGCTCAGTGGCTGTGGCGCCGCTAAAACGGCGAATTGTCTCAACTTGGTGTTCTCAGGTGATGATGATTTGGCAAATTCCACAGCACAGTGCCATTCTTTAGGGGACGCGTGGCAGAATAGCACAGCCCATGAAGAGGGCGCGAGCGTGACTGGTGGTGGTTGTGTGTGGTAGTAATAGCAGCTCTCTCCGCATTGTCTCATACAATGCTTTGGGATGGTGAGAAGTCAAGGGCTGGCGAGATGCGTGTATCATTCGCCCTGCTGGCGAGGGGCCAAGGCGAAGAGATTAAAGAGGATGGCAGAGTCGTCAAGAATCAGGCATTACTGAGTGGCATCTTAGCACTTGGCCCTTGAATTTTCGATTCATACGTGCCGGTGATGCGAAAACATTTGATGTTTCTGGAGTGCCGAGATACGTATCATCATCCCTGTCAGCATCTCAAGAATAGCACAACTAGTGTAGAAGAAACAATTGATGATGCTCATTACCTACCTGTAATACCGAGTTGGTGACAAAGTGCCCCATACAGCTAGCAGCCAAAAATGGAGTACCGTCTCGGACTTACGAGGTCTTGTGCTTGGAATAGCTCCAGTAAAATGAGAGAAATGAGAAAAGATGGCAGTGCTGGCGCGCGCATCGCCGCCACAATGATTGCTGGGTAGCCAGCTGTTGAATCTGGAAATGGAAGTGGGTCGTGTGCGCGACTTCCCAGTGGCCACGGAAGGGCCAAGGAAGGAGCATTAGAAAAAGCTTGGCAAGCGAACCCCCTGGTCGCTTTCTCTTTTTGACGTAGTAGACGCCGGCTCTTGGCTCTTGATTTCTTGGCTCTTTCCCGCCGACACTGTTCCCGACTACGATCTCCGTAGGGCAGGAGGAGGTTAAATCAACGTTAATCGACAAGCATAAGCCTTTGAAATACCCGGCATTTAATATGTTTCTTAGTGGTAGCAGCCCTTTAAAGGCTAGGTATCTTCTCATAGGTCAAAGTCTTTTCGCTCAGGCCGTAGGGCAATATTTCTTCCTGTCCGCAAGCACCTTTTGCACGTCCATCCTTGATTGTACCTATCAAGCGGCATAAACCTACTAGTATTAGTATAGCAGCGTATTGGAAAATCGAATCTCTCGCTCACGAATACTGTACGACTTTGTACTAGTCTGACTGAAGACTATTGTAATCTGTACCTTTGCAGCCATCTCATCTCTCTTGCATCCCTAGGCGCCATGGGTCGATTACGCGAGGCTTGCTTCTCCTTACTAGGGGACATACGTATGCAGCTCGGCTTTGTGCGGGATATCGGAGAAAGGCAACAGAGAGAAGTTTTGCAACTTTTTCTTCAATGCAAAATAGTAGAATCCATGTTTCTGAGACAGCCAAGGGTCTTTCTCGTGCAATGATTCGCCAGCAGAAGCCACCATTACCTCTGTCCGCGTAATGCTAAGACGATCACTAACCCTTGTGGCACCGAGTCTAAGAAGCTATTCAGCTAGATAGAAACTAATAGCTTTGAAGTTCACAAATAGCTAAACCGGGGACTCATACCAGTCACAGTAATATCCGGAGACATTGCTCCCAAATTAAAGAGATGCGTATAAGTTCATCAAGTTTTGGCCCAACGAGGCATATCGATAATAGCACATAATATACAGTCGCGCCAAGCCACAGTATAAGCCTTGCCGCCGGCGCGTATACATAGCATCGTGTCTTTTCTTCTTCGCTTCTAAAAGCACCCCCGTTCCCATTGTTTTGTCTAACAATTACTCCTTTGACGACCTCTTGTCTCTCCGCTTGCCGTGGTTGCGAGGCCGAGGTGTCACAACCCACTTGTTGACATTGTGCGTGCGGCGAGTCTTGTAGCCGCTCTTGGTCTAAATAGGAAGATATATTAGCTTCTTGTCCATTATGCCGTAGAGTAGAATTTTCCAGCTTACCGGTCGGCCCCAAGGGGTCACAGGGTGACGATTACCCTTTGACTTTCCTCGACCACCACCGTGAGGGTGATCAACTATCGACGAAGATTAATTTTTTGCATGATTCTGGTAGATGGAAAAAGAGGGACCAATTACCTTTGTTCATTGCCACACCACGAACGGTAGGCCGAATGTTCAACCACCGGCTTCTACCAGCCTTACCCAGCTGGCGGTAGTGGTGGTGAATATTGCTGGACACTCCAATGGTGGCGCATGCATCTTTGCTCACGCGACGGACCTCGCCGCTCTGGAGCCGAACCTCGACATATTTGCCCGTCATAATCTTGGTACCGTCATCTTTTGTCTCTTCGTTCTTGTTTACAACTGTGGCAGATGTACCCGCACTCCTGCAGAAGACAGCACCTCGCTTTGCCGCTGAGCCGACACAAAACACCGTTGTGCCAACGGGAATCATGTGCATCGGCAAGCAATTTCCTCTGAATGCAGTCTTGGCTGCAAGGATACCTGGATCAATAACACCGCCCATGCTGTCGAGCAGATCCTGAGGGATACCAGCACGGTAACTGTGTACAATGTCGCCAGCTCTCAGTCCATCTGCGGCAATGATGTACGACTTGCGTCCCGTAGCCTGCTCCGTGACCAGGGCAATGTGAGCACTGCGTCCAGGGTCGTATTCGATTCGCTCTACCAAGTGTGGTCCAGGGCGCCATCGTATGAAATCGACAGTTCGTATCCTCCTCTTCGCACCTCCTCCCCGGTGTCTTACGGTAATTCTGCCATATACGTTTCGTCCTCCCTTGCCCTGGCCCTTTTTCGGAATTGTCAGAGGGAGAAACGGCCGTCCCTTCCAAAGGTGATCGTTTATCGGTCGTCGCAGATGTCGTACACCCGGCGTCCTGGGCTTATAAGTGCGCAGCATCACAGATCCGCTCGACTGCCTTTCACTGCTGGCCGGCGTCTCAGTTGTACGCCCACCAGCGGCAGAACCAGCTCTGGCCTTTGTAGCATAACCCCTCAGTGACAGATTATTGAAGGCCGAAAGGAGCTGGCGGCTACCAAAGGCCGGAGCAATGGATAGTCTTGGCTTGAGCATTTTCGATTCTCCGTCTAAATATCCACAGAAGAAGTTCTAAGTATTGAGGGGAATTTTTTGCTTGTTTGTTCGATTCGCATTTGGCGGGGAGTAGAAGAAGCGCTCTTTGCGTACAGCGGCTCACAGCCTGGCAATTGGCCCAGAGCAGCCTCGTAAAACCGAAATTGTAGTGCCCCGGGAGCTGGAGATTGCGGTCCCCAACGGCTCAGAAATCTCCAAGCGCCACGCCGGTCGTTGTCGAGCAGATGGGCCTCGTCGTCGCAAATCGGACGACTTGTCGTGCCTCTCTGGCTGGTCCCTCGTTGAAATTTCAACGGAGCCATGAAAAACGTTATGCCGAACAGAGTGTCGAGGGAAATGCTTAGCTAAGCGTCCTTGCCCCCACTAGCGCTCTCTTTGTTCTCGGTAGGTGTGCTCTTGTGCCCCTCGCTAAAAGTGCTGGCAGCTGTACTGTAGTCTCTAGAGCTCGCTGCTGACTTGACTTAGCACAGGCCGGCGCGCGACCAGCCACCAAACCAAAGCCCTTTCATTTTTTTCTCAGCCACCAGCCACGGCCAATGGCTTGTGCTCCCGCGCGACCTCGTCCTGCCAGCGTCGCGTCCCGCCAATCAGCGCCCCGTTGCCCCGCGGTTGCTACTGTTGACATTGCATTTTTGCAGGCCGCCACCCCCGGCCCCGCGAGCAGCCGCCAAACGTCGCGTTGTGAGTCGTCGGTTTCGGTTTTGCTCACGTCTCGCACCCACTCGTCGCCCGCCCACTTCTGCCTGCAGTACAATACAGCATCAGCACCCAAGCTCGGCAGTCTTTCTGGAAGCTCTCTCTTAGCCTTTGTTTTCTTTTTTTCTTTCACTCTCTACGCTGCCCAGTATCGATCAATTGTCGCCATATCCATCCAGTCCACTCTTTGAGCCGCCATCCGGCCCTCGTCGCAGATTGCAGGGCTGTCGACCAGCACCATTTACTGTACGGTATATCTCAGACCAGGCCCGTCCAGCGTCTTCACCGCTGTCCCAACGGCTCGCACAACTTGGCCACCTTATTTTTCTTTGTGCCCACTCATCGATTTGAGAAGAGCCAGCCCTGGTTAGCAGCTACTACAGACAGACGCTCACACATCCGGCATCATATCACAGGCTCTTTTCTTCTTAGCTCGCCAGTCCAAGTATTTTTTTCGTGCCGGGCAACCAATTTAATCGCGGGCCACGCCAACTCGTCGAGGTACGTACCAGCCGCGACGGCCCACTCCGCGCTCCCTGGCGGGTTTCTCCTCAAAACACAGCTCATCACCCTCACCATCCTCTTTCGACATACACATTTTGCATCCCCATTCGTACTGTTGATACCCTTTCTGCCGCCTTACTTTTACACTTGGCTATAGCGGCTCTATTTGGCACCCAGCCCGAGCGTATTCAATACTTCTACGCCAGTCATTGACTCTATCTCTCGCAGTAGCATTCCTGCCACACTAGACGTGTCGGTTCCTTGATTAGCCTTGCCTTTGAGAGGTCAGTAACATTCCGAGCTCCTTGTCTTAAGATGAATGTCTCAGGACCTTTACTCTATGGCTACTTTTCTTATTCGAATTAATTTTGCTTTTGACTCCTTCTCTTCTTCAACGCGTCCAACTAAGCTAACATGTCCGAGGAGATAGTGTTGGGCTTTGAAGCTGATTATACAATCACTAGCCGTTCACCTCATTTCATACTTTCGAATATGCCTCCTGTAAGTGGCCTGCATTCTAAGCCAAGCTTGTACTTGAAATTACAGCGTGCTGACGCGATATATAGGGACGGCCTCGTACTCGCGTCATCTCTAACGAGAATGACGAGAATAGCACTACAACGCGTATGACTAGAGCCAAGGCGGCGGCTCTTCATGTGGACGACTCAGTAGCACCTACCAAGTCTACTCTTCAGACAAAGAAAACGACTGTCAGTACCATTGCTGCCAACGGAATTAGAAAACGCGCTGCTCTGGGCGATGTCAGCAATGTCAGCAAGGCGGATGGTGTGGAGGGAAAGAAGACCACAGCAACAAAGGTTGGACTGGTATCCAAGGCTGCTCAGCCCACAGGCGTCCAGAAGAGCACTCGCCCTGCAACGACAAGCCGAACAGCTTTGGTGAACAAGGAGGTCAAAAAGCCGGAAGTAAAGAAGTCAGGACCTGGAGCCATCGGACCCAAGAGAAAGGTTGCCCCAGCTGCACCAAAGGAAGTTGTACGTCAGGAGGCGGAACCTGCTCGCAAGAGAGCACACGTGGATGTTGAGAAGCGTTCTCGTCCCGAAGTCACCGAGCCCAAGGCCAAGGCCCCGGCTCCTGACGCTGCTGCCATCAAGGCTGCTGCACAGGCCGCTGCCCAAGCTGAAGCCAAAGCCGCAGAGAAAGCCGAACTTCTTCAAAACATTAAGAGCCTTGACGAGGAGGATTTGGACGACCCTTTGATGGTTGCCGAATATGCTAACGAAATTTTCGACTATTTAAGAGAGCTTGAGGTCCGGTCAGTTCCCAATGCCGACTATATGTCTCACCAGGACGACCTCGAGTGGAAGACACGCGGAATTCTCGTCGACTGGCTGATTGAGGTCCACACTCGATTTCATTTACTCCCCGAAACCCTGTTCCTGGCCGTCAACATTATCGATCGATTCCTCTCCGAAAAGGTTGTCCAGCTCGACCGTCTCCAGCTCGTTGGCATCACCGCCATGTTTATCGCCTCCAAGTACGAAGAGGTTCTATCTCCTCACGTTGAAAACTTCAAGAAGATTGCCGATGACGGCTTCAGCGAGGCTGAGATTTTGAGTGCAGAGCGTTTTATCCTTGGCACACTGAATTACGATCTCAGCTATCCTAACCCAATGAACTTCCTCCGCCGAGTCTCAAAGGCAGATAACTACGACATCCAGTCGCGTACCATTGGCAAGTATCTTACGGAGATTAGCTTGCTGGACCACCGCTTCATGTCTTTCCGCCCCAGTCATGTCGCCGCCGCTTCCATGTACCTAGCACGGCTTATGCTTGATCGTGGCGAGTGGGTAAGTTATTGCACAAAGACTTTGACTTTATGCCATGCTCCACGTTACTAATCTCTATGACAATAGGATTCAACTATTGCCTATTACGCAGGCTACACAGAAGAGGAGGTTGAGCCTGTTGTCAACCTCATGGTTGATTACCTAGCACGACCCCCCATCCACGAAGCATTCTTCAAGAAGTATGCTAGCAAAAAATTCCTCAAAGGTATTTATCAACAGCTGTTCCATTTATACTCGTATCTCATTGCTAATGACGCCCGCTGCAGCTTCCATCCTATCCCGCCAGTGGGCCAAGAAGAACGCACCTCTCTTTGGTATTGAAGATCTTCACCTGTCTTTGGACCAGATCTCATGATTATGACGACGTTGGCTGTAACTCGCATCTTCTTTTTTTCTACTTTACGTTTTGAATTATCGCGAAATTCGTCCAGAATTGGGATACGACTATTACGTTGGACTACGCCATGACCTAACCGTTCAGCAATAGTGAACATGATCACACTATAATTTGTCGCTCTACTTGTGTACTGCACCACGAAGTGCTAGCTTCTGCATTATTAGATGCGACTTGGAAGCATTAGGTCCGGAGGACGTGTTGTCTCGGCTACATTGCATCACCATTCTCATTGTTTGATATCTAGCAGGTTATGTCTGCAATTGTCTGGTTTTCCAATTTTTCAGCATGGAAATCCGCTTCGCGCGTTGTTTTCTTCTTTTGTTTATTTTTTGATATTTTGATACAGGCGCCTTGGAGTCATGGGGGCGATGGAAATGGTACGGTATTGGTTTTCCAGTCTTGGAGTCGGTTTGCTGCGGTGGCCCCGGTAAAGAGTAACCAGGCATTTGGAGGACGGACAGGTCGTGGCAACTGAAGATCTCGGTGGAAGCCGCGCTTCGATCTAGTTGGGGTGGGCTCTCACGAGCTGCAACCATTGGAGAGAATCAGGAAATTCGCCTCTGATCTAATTCGACTTTTGCCAGTCGGACAGGATGTGAAAGAAAAAGTGTACAAATATCATGATCGGTTCACGGAAGGGGCTTTCAAACAGGAATGAGAATTGAATTGTATGAGACCTAGAAACTTGTTTGCTTCCGGCTTTTTTTTTTTTTTGTCCTTCTTTATTTTCCATTTGACTCATGTGCCCGTTTGTTCTCTTGCTTTATCGCAGCCTTGTCCTTTCTTTGTTTTCTCTTACACAAGTCTAGTAATGGTAATTGGATTAGCTCATAACTCTCTGTCGTGGCAAGCTTTCATAAAAGCTGGCGAGAGAAGTAGTAGTTTCAACATTGAGATACGGAGGAAAGTAGGCTTGATACTTGTTGACGCATTATTTCATTGGAGACACTGTAGTGACGATAATATTGAGCTGTAGAATCTTTCCTCGCTTCATTTTACTGCGCCACAGCAAATGCCAGCATCAGCCACAACCCTGCGCCTGTCGCGTGTGGCTGCTTTCGCCGCTATCAGGCCTAGCTTCAATTGCTCCGTTACATATTTCACTGTCACTCCATCAACCACATCTCTCAAGAAGGATACTAACCAACCTCGCCATAACGTCGCCAATAATATAGCTTTCAATCAATCGTTTTTACACGTGTGAATAGATTTTCTGACAGGCTTCATAATACCAACTTCTCGCAGTACGACGACTCACACGCGCCTTCCCCCTCCCAGCCTCCTTACCTGCTTCGGTGAGAGCGCCAAACCAAGGCTGAAAGCTGAATCACGCAGCCATGGCACCAATTTTGAGGCCGCGAGTGAACCTATCCAAAGACAGATTTCCAGAGTATTTTCAAAGCTTGAGGAGTCAGCCATATACAGATCCAAACGCATCACGGGCAGCTGGGCCTTTAAAGTAGGTGGTATTGTGCTGCCAGAAAGCTACAAGATTGACTAATGGGGCATTTAGTCTGAGATCGATTGCTTGGAATCCTCCCGGAACTCTAGTTGCTACTGGCTCGGCAGATAGGACTTTACGAGTCTGTAAGTTGGCACGATTGTAGTAAACGATGGGAGAGAGGGAGAGAGGCAGGGCTGACGCGCGTTAAAGGGAATCCAGAGAAGCCCAATGTCAAATTTTCAACAGAGCTCAAGGGCCACACAGCAGGGATCGAAAAAGTTGCTTTCAACCCCACAAAAGACGCGGAATTATGCAGTCTAAGCAGCGATGGCGTCGTGCGATTTTGGGACGTTCGGACCAAGGCTTGTTTCAATGAAGTCACAGATCTTGGCGATGCCATGACGCTTGTCTGGGCCCCAGATGGACAGACATTGCTCGTAGGGAACAGGGTATGTCTCTCTCCTATATTACCACTTACGTCGATCATGCTCGTTCAGGAATGGCTCACGGATTCATACAAAGTCGGATAATATCTTTGTCTTATCGCCGACACAAAAGACTCCGTTGGCTTCGCATCAACAGACGGTACAGACGAATCAGATTGCCTTCTGCTGGAGTGGCAAGAAGATATTCGTTACAACGTCGGAAGGACAGATCCGAATACTCTCATACCCCGAGTTTGAACCAGTGCTGCACATGGGAGATGGCGATAACGCCACGGAGTTTACGCTCAAGGGGCATACCGCATCATGCCTGACCGCCGAGTTGCAGCCGATGGGCAGATACCTTGCCACAGGAGGATCAAACTCCATTATTTCGTTATGGGACACTACGGATTGGCTATGTCAAAGGACGATTACAAGGATGACGGGCCCTGTAAGGAGCATAAGTGAGTGTTTAAGGGCTATTCTGGCTAATAGTTGCAAAATTACGGCTATGTTTTGATGAGACTGCTCGAGGCTAATGTTTGCATGTTCACATAGGTTTCACGTTTGATGGAAGTTACGTTGTTGGTGGCAGTGATGAAGGTAAGTCAGCTGGAGGGTAGTTACAGCCACAGCGGCGGCCTCTTTTTGCCTCAGATAGGCATTGGCGGCCCGATTCAATGCCGTTGTATCTATTGGCTGGGCAAGTTCTGAACGGTCTGCTGATCCCTTGATTCCTGATAGGCAACGGACTGGAAGTTACGCACGTCGAGACGGGGGAACACGTCTACACCTTCAAAACGGCCGGCTCATGCCCGGTGGTGGCTTGGGCACCGACCCGCTACTGTTTGGCGTATAGCGATCTTGGAGTCTTGCGAATTGTGGGGGTAGATCTCGACAGAAAGTAAGCAGCCGTGACGGAACTAGCAGTAGCGAGTTGGAAAGAAAGGGGTGGGAGAACAATAGCCTCTATTTTGGCTTGGCGTTTGTTTCTAAATCCCTCTCATCGTGGCTTTTTGTCCGAACTTCGGCAATATGCAAGACTGGGCCAGAACCCCTTACTTTATATGCAAATTAGCACGGAGTCTTTGGCAGAAATAATATGCATCGTTTGGATGTAGTATACTGGTAATTGGATCCGGATAAAGCATTTTGATGGTGTGGAAGCCTTGTCAAGACAAAAAAAAAAAAGTCATTGAGTCAAAATCGCCTGATGTTGAGCAAAGTCTAGAATATGTATGTAATTCGCCGGATAAAGATAAAGGGCTCAGGCTAGACAAGTTGGATAGGCCAAGTCAGAGGTAACAATTTCGATGAAGTGCCTACCAACCTAAGTCACGAAGAGAGAGAGAAATGAGTTGGCGAGACGTTGAGACATTACAGGACATACAGAAGAAGCCTGACTTACCATCCGCGGTTACCACCTAGGCAACAAGTCGACCGCAGGAATGGGTTTAGAAAGTAGGACAGGGGTATTACATCCTTGGGCATGCGAGACTTTTGTTCCATACGCGACATGCAACGTTTTCCTGATTTGATGGACTTGGGTAGGCCAAAGTAGTTGTTCTATGTTATTTACTGTATCATGTAGCTCACCAAGAATGCCTACTGCCCAGCTATACTGATACTTATATGCCTAATCGTATAATAATTGGCTTGGATCAGTCGTATCACCTCTTGTAGGCACCCTGATACGCTCCATATTTACCCAAAACAGTTTCTGATTACTATATGACAGTGCTATAGAACACGTATCTTGACAACCCTCCCCTGTTACTTTCTAAGGATGCCTCATCTCCTCCAAAGAAATCCATCATCAATATCTGCTATGCAATCTCTTTGTAAGCAATGGGGTTCCGATTTTATTGCTGGCTCCCCCCCTCTTTTTTTTTTTTTTTTTTTTTTTTTTTTTTTTTTTTGGGAGAGGTAACAGACTACTGGGAACAAATGACGGAGTACTTCGGCCTGCAGAGCAAAAACTCCGCAAATTGAAATGAAAATCTATGCTATATGGCTACGGACATGGCAACTATGTTGGAAAATCTTGCTCACACGTTGAAATGGACAAGGGAATGGTAAGCCAATTGGGGGCCCCTTTCTCAAGCTTGCCTATACCTGCCTATCAAATGAGGAATGCTAGTAATGCTAGTATGGAAATACTGCAAGTAGATAGTCATAGGACTACTCATCAAGGGTGCTTGCGAGAAATAACTAGGCTAGAGCTGAGCTGGGGAAGAAGAAAAAAAAACTGGAGACGCTTGATTCTTCGTTCTCCGTAAGAAACGTGGGCGAGATGCTAGGTCTTACATCTAGCAGAAGTCAAGTCAGATGGCGCGCTCCGATCAGATGTTGAAGGTCCGAATTTTGCGCAGGTTCCGGCTCTTTGCAGCAATAGATTCAATACTCTCAGGGTATATCGGATCGGAGGCTGACGTTATATAGGTACCTGCCCAGGTATGGATGTATGTATCTCATACGGAATCAGATAGTAGGCCTAGTAGTTGTGGTTATTCGGCAAAGGATTGCGGTAGATCGTATGACCGGCATGGGGAGTATCAAGAGTTAACCAGCAATAACTAGGTCTAGTGCTAGGATAGGTATATGCAGAGCAGTCCTTGTTACCCGGGGGCTTGTCAAAGAGATGGTTTATTTATAGAAGCTTTTTCAAGGTTCTGATGGACCAGGCCGGCGGCCAAACCGGCAGCTATATGTCGGTAGGATACCTGGTCATTACCATAACCGGCGCTCTGGGGTCGAGCACTTGGGTTAAGGCTGAGTGGGGTTGGCATCACTTGTTTTGTGCCTTTTTTTCGCGTTGATCTAGTCGCATTAATTTTCTGTTTCTGGTACTTGGTGTGCTTTGGTCCCTCTATGGGTATAATGTAGACAACAACTTCCAACTACCTAACATATTATTTATCTCTTGCTCTCTCTTTCTCTCGATCTTAATATATATGTGTGTATAATATTGGTAGATAGAGAGAGAAAGGCAAGGCTATCTATCAATTCAAGTCCAAGACAACCCAGCAACCTCCACCCCGGCCGATCGTGCCCCTTCACCGACCTCCACCACCACGACAAGAGGCGGCCGCTGATGCTGCTATGCCCAGTTTGGGCGATGATGTCGGGCGGATAACTCCGTAGGCCCAGACGAGTTTATGCATTGGAGCACACCTTTTCTGAAGGTGCTAGCAGTAATCCGAATACGCCTGTGCATGTGGCGCGCTAGAACGGTGAACCAAGAAAGAGAGTAATGTTGCTTCTGTCCAATGGTTGTGTCCATCGTTTTCTCTTAGTCTCTTTTTTTGGTGGTCTCTTTATAGTTGTTTCTTTTTGCCCAGGATTACTAAAGTTGTAGGAGTATTTGGAATACCTTAGCGTACTATAGACACCTAGCTACTAGTAGTTGCGCCAAAAGTCGCCTCGTACCTAGGTGCCTTAGTTTACTTGTAATTTGCGATAAAAGCGAACCCAACAAACTCCAAATGTTCTCTTCTAGCCTTGAGTATCACGAATAGTTTAATTGCCTCTTCAGGCATTCGATGATCAAGACTAAATGCCGGTTACATAAGGTACTTCTGTAAAGGACTCTTTTTTTTTTCCTTCTTTTTTTTACGTGGCAAGTCTTGGCAATATCGTAAATCTTCTCACCTTCGGGCTGGAAGAGCCGGATTAGGTAGGTGCCTTTATTTGGTATTTGTACACGTTTTCCTTGCGTAGCACTTCTGGGGGAGACAAGGTCATCGGCAATGGATACCACGTGCGTTGCGTTACCGAAAAACTCAAAGGCTAAAATGAAAAGCAGGATGAGGAAACAAAGAAGTGCGCAGGAAGGAAATAAGAAAGCTGCAGTGGTACCTCCAAAGTATCAATAACACGCAATAAAGGCCCGAGGATGGATGGATGCATTAGTCCAGTAGGTAGGTACGGAGTACTTGTATATTCCTCAGTCTATTCTCCTTGCAGCACCTGCGAAGCAACCCCCCAATCATGGGCCACCGTAACCGAGACCAGCCCTTTGTCCCTGGGCCAGGCTTCTTAACTCCCCTACAGTACAAATACAGCCATTGCCAATTAGGGCCTATTTCCATCCATGGCCTGCGTGCCGGAGCAGGTCGGGAACAGCTTCAAGGTTTGTTTTGACAGGGTGCGCGGTACATGCCGCTTGCCGGTGGGGAGATTTTCATTTGATAAACTGGAGCCGGAGTTCGAAAGAGCAATGATCTGTGCTCGATTTGCTTGATGCCGGCGCGCTAAACTCTCGGTTGATCGCAAAGTCTTGCCCTCGAATCTTATCAGAGAGTTGCAGTGCAGCATGCAGGGCGTGGCGAATGGTACCGCATCAGGCAATTAGACGCTTCCATTCAGTGCCTAAGCTTTTCAATGTTTCAATGACAGCTTGTGACAGACTCATGATTCAACGGCGCCGTAAGAGGTACAAAAGATTTCAACTCCAGCCGTGCGGAACAGGCTACTCCGTCGATCCAGCCCGCCTTAGTTTGCCTCGGGCTTGGGCCCAGAAAGTGCACGCTTCATGCACGGCTGTTCGGAGCATACGCAAATCGCCTGGAGCTGTTCCATTCGGCTGCAGGCGACATGAGATTCTGGGGCGGGAGTGCCTGTTCCGGCACTGAAGCTGTCTGCAGCTGCATGTATCTCGAAGCCAAGGAGTACATGGTCTCTTGGCAGTTGTGTAGTTTGTTTCTTCTTCGTTCTTAATTCCTTGTTAATTAATGTAGTCTGCTATCTCTTTTCTGACAATCACCATCGCCGAAGCGGCCGCGAACCCGCTCCATCATGGACGCACGAAGTAACAGCACAATATAGCCTGCATGTAATCATACAGTCATGCCTACAACTACAATTACAATTACAACTACCAATGTAACTTCAACTTTAACAGGCACCGCCACAACGAAACGCAATTCTCAGATCTTGGAGCCGTGGCAATCGCTCAAAAGTTTTGTCCGTCGGCGGACTGAGAGTCTCCGATCTGGGGAATAACCAACCCGCCACCAACAAGACAGCATCGCCACTCGACTCCAACTCTTCGACAACAGCAAGCAATGGATCCTTATTCCCGACTCAGCCGGTCAGATTTCTTGCAGCAAGAAGCAAATACCACCACCGCGTACATGGAGAGAAACAGGCTGATCTGATAAACAACGTCTGGGGACTGGCCAGCGTCGTCATCGCCGCTACTGCGCCTTCACAGCGTGGCCGGCATTTCCCCACTACCCACGAGCACGATTCGAGCTGGAGCTGCAACTTGCTCCTGGAACGGCTCCTGGAAGGGGAACGGATGCTGATGCTGACCGGCACCAGGCTGCAAGTAGGTTTGCATGCACAATCGCTAGAACCAGTACGGAATACTCCGTAATTCCTCTTTTCTCTGCTATACCTGCCGTATGCCCGTAGATGTCTTATTCCCACAAGACCAGCCAGCCACCCCCATCGATCAAGCACGTTATTGGAAATGAGGGGCCGAAATAACGTGACGGACTAAGGTAGGGGACAAGGGGATTTTGAGGCAGAGATGGACCTGGAGATTTGAGAGGAGAGCAAGGGGGCCCGGACCCTCGCCAAAGCTGCGACTAGCCAGTCCAGTCCGTCTCTTCTCGCAAGGTTTCCCAAAAAGTCTGGCTCCGTCGAGCCAAGACGACAAGACGCTTCTTGCTGGCTTGCTGGCTGGCTGGCTGGCTTCTGATTCCAGCACCTCGCAACGCCATACGGCGCCTTCTACAGCATGCCATGCGCCCAGGCAGTCTGCTATACGCGCTACCATCGGAGCCCTAAGAGATAGGCTGGGCTTAGTCGTAGCACACTTGTGGCACTTTGGCAGGCCGTCGAATGAATCGACGGATGCGCGAGGCATGAGGAGGGGCCGTATCTTTAGCTTTGGCCATTAAGTTTTGGGGTGGAGGGGGCGCCTAAGGTATGCCATGCTGACGGCCGTCTGCTGCCCCAAATTGCAAAATTGCCTCCATCGCTGCGCTGCGGGTGCTATCTGGGCAAATTCAATTTGACTCTGAACAGCAATCCAGCGCCTGTAGATACGTGCTCCGTCCCAGTGGCTTGCGGCAGGGGACTGTTCCGAGCAACTTTGATGGGCCCTTGCCGGTGCCAGAACCGTAGTTCGGACATGGTAGCTGGTACTTGGGCGACACAGAGCCTCACCGTTGTCAACCTGGCATGCCCCACGCGGGTCCGCACACACTGAGCCCGGCATGTGCCTAATTATAGCAGCAGCAGGCCATTAATAATACGGCCCCGGAACGTAGACTGGCGGTACAGGGTACCTGGCCGCAACCCCGAGTCGATGATGCCCCCTCTGCGGTACCTAGCCGAACGCACCACTGGCGATTTTAGCTGCTAAACCGCTAACTGCTAACTAACTGGTAACTGCACGCCGCCTGCACGAGCTACGCTACGGGATTTGAGGGCCCCCGAGCATGCAGAATAGCGGCCATGCTGAACCTGGACCTGTATTCACCCCCCAACGACGGCCGCCTCACAGTCCGGCTTTCCGCAATCCACAACACAACACGCGGCAGTCTCATCAACGGCAGTCTTCTCATCTGCATTTTATCCGCTGCGTCTTGGTTGCATACTTGAGCCGTTTATTCATCGTTCCTTAACCCTGTGCTTTCCCTTTTCTCCCCTTCCTCTCTCATCTCTGCGCTTGGTCCTCGCCCTCCCGTGTCAGGTCGACTAAATCATCTGTCCTTTCACGAGTGGACGGTAACAGCGCAAGGACCTCTTTTTGAAAAAACTTGGGAACCAAGGACGGGTGGATTCGAGACAGGAAAAAAAAATTCTCAAAGGACTGCCAGCAACGACAAACCAAACATCCACCGCGCCGTCATCTACATCGCCAGCCCTTTCGCCATGCCCGACTCCTCGGACAACGGCTCGTCGAGCAACGGCGGCAACCAGAACAGCCCTCACGACGACAACGCCGCCCCTCGCGATGCGCACCCAGACAACGCCAGCGTCCCCAAGCCCAAGCGCCTGGCCTGCATGATTTGCCGGAAACGCAAGCTCAAGTGCGACGGCATCCGGCCCAGCTGCAGCACCTGCTCGCGACTCGGACACAACTGTGCCTATGACGAGCAGCGGAGGAAGAGCGGCCCCAAGCGCGGCTACGTCAAGGCATTGGAGGAACGATTGAGTGAGAAACCCTCCGCCAGCATCCCTCTGGTTCGATTTTTTTGATTCTTTTTTTTTCTTTCCATTGTTGTCGACATCCTGTGCAGTTTGACGTTCTTATATAAGCGGGAAGAGATGTGGGGAATGGACACGATGATGGCGAAGATGGCGATGAAAATGACGATAATATTGGCGGTGGCGGCGGCATGGTGACGAAAAGTAGCGACACTAATAGTGCAAGGGGCTAACTGGTGCGCGCAGAACAAGTCGAGACATTGTTAAAGACCCAGGAGCCAGCAACCAAAAGCCCTACGAAAAGCCTTCCCATCCAAGTCCCCAGTGCCAATAGCCAGACAAATGGAAACCCTTCAATGCCCATGCCCACTCCCAACATGGGACTTGGTGGCGATGAGCGCTGGCACTTCAACAATGGCGAATCGCCTCAGCAAGGATCCATGGATGACTTCAGTTTCAATGCCAACATGGGCATGCCCGTCAACAACATGCCTGGAAATTTCACATGGGAAATGATTGGTCTCGGTCTGGAAGAACCTCTGCCGCCGCAGGAGACTATCGATGAGTTGCACCAAATTTACTTTGACAAGGTCCATCCATCGATGCCTATGATACACAGATACCGATACCTTGCTGCAATGAACTTGTATGTCTTACGCCCCCAAAAGAGAGAAATACCTTTTCCTCCAAGAAGAATCCGAGACAAAATTCTTGGCCTCCTACTCACACACATTGATGGAGGTGGATTTGAGACAAATAATCAGCGAGAACGGAAATGGCTCACAATTTCACAGGGCACCCAGTCAACGACCACCAGTCTGTTTACGATACGCCATGTGGACATTGTCGTGCTCCATATCGGAAAAGTACTCAGACCTCAAGGATCTCTTTTACCAGAGAGCGCGCAAATACGTTGAGGCTGATTACATGAAGGGCTTTGGAGAGCATATGATTTCCGTTGCTCACTGCCAGACACACATTCTGCTGTCGAGCTATGAGATCAAGATGATGTACTTTCCCAGAGCCTGGATTAACACGGGTTCTGCTGTCCGCCTCGCACAAATGTAGGTTCTTCCTTCTGCCCTCATTTACCAAGCTAGAGAAATCCGTCGTAAGCTGACAAAGTATCTAGGATTGGATTGCACAGGGTAGACGGCAGTGGCTTGGATGTGAAGATGTGCTTGCCACCGCCCAAGGACTGGACTGAGAGCGAGGAGCGAAGACGAACGTTTTGGATGGCTTTTTGCGAGGACCGTTATGCGAGCATTGGCACTGGCTGGCCTATGACTATCGACGAAAGGGATATCAAGACAAACTTGCCATCATCAGACGAAGCATTCGACATGAGCCGCCCAGAACAGACAATAACTTTGGAAGAGTCCACAAACCCATCCGGAGCTGGCAAGCTATCATCTTTTGGCGGTATCGTTCTTATGGCTAGTCTTTTCGGCCGCAACTTGATCCACTTGCACCGTCCAGATGAGGACGACCAGGACCACGACATCAACGGCCCTTTTTGGAAACGCCACCGCCAGATGGACCACATCATTCTCAATACCTCGCTTTGCTTGCCATCTCACCTCAAGCTCCCTGCTGGACTGAACAATGCCAACGTCATCTTCACAAATATGAGCATTCACACTTCAACCATCTGTCTGCACCAGGCGGCCATCTTCAAGGCCGAAGCGAACAAGCTTCCGGCGTCCGTCAGTGCTGAGAGTAAGATCCGGTGCATCACCGCAGCCAACGAGATTGCCAGCATTATGAGGACAATATCACACATGGATCTGTCTGCGGTTAGTTCATTATTTCTTTCCCTCTTTCTTCATTGAGTGTGTATGATACTGATACAAAAGGCCTGTAGATGAACCCATTTATCGCTTTCTGCCTCTACGTCTCCGCCAGAGTATTTGTGCAGTATCTCAAGAGCAAGCCTGAAGACGCGCAGACGATTGACTCGCTACGCTTCCTCATCTCCGCTATGAACGCGCTGAAGCGACGGAACCCTCTGACCGAATCCTTCCTGGTTCAGTTGGATGTGGACTTTGAAGCGTTGGCAGCAAAGATTCCCAAGCTGAGAGGCGCATTCCCTCGTCCCAACGATAGCGTAAGCTTTCCCTTTCCCTCATCTATTCCTAAACCTCCTTCCCTCCTCTCTTTTTAACGTAAGGGAAGAGAGAGGTTCAGCCTGGCGGTAGAAACGACTATCTTACTAACAGCGATTGTAGCCTACTGAAGCACCCAAGGGACTCCCTGTACGAGCTGGAGCTGTTTGTGACGACCCAGAAGGTGTCAAGGGTATCTTGGCTTACCGAAACGAATGCCACTTTATGAAGACGACTGGAGATAACGGCGACCTTGCCAACGCTCCTGGTATCACGGAGCCGACTACTGACAGTCAGAGTATGTCGACATCGACCTCCAACAACTTTGGAAATGGGGCATGGCTCTCTAGTGACCAGCAAATGCACGTCTTGACCCCCAACTCCGGCAGTTTGTATGAGAAGAACGTTCCTGGTAGCGGTGGGCTGTCCGGTTTTGGCGATGGATTGGACCATGATGCGTCTGGCTCGCCGGGTATTCAATCAGCTGGGCGTACCCCTAACTCGAGCGGCGGCACATCTGACGCACGACCTCCTCACCTTGGGCCGGGTCAGATGTCCACCGGTGCATCAGGGCATGATTCGTTCCGACAGAGCCCCATTTCACCACAACAGACAATGATGAACCATGGAGGCATGGACAACAGCGGTGCTCAAGGGTACTATGGCGATCCTAACAGCTTTACGATGGCTGCCGGCATGGGCATGCCACAAACTCCCTATGCCATGACAAACGGATGGGCAGGGTTGACTGGACCAGCCGCCGGAATGCAGCCAGTGGGAGGAGAGGGTGTCCTCAGGGCGCTGATGAACATGGGGCCCATGGACGCCATGGACCTATCATCATGGGACTCTGGCAACCCACACTAATCTGGCATACACACATACACATACACACATGCATATGCAAAACCGCCAAATTCGTAGAGAAGCAAAACCTGGCGCTGTGCTATGATTGATTTCGGGCGAGAAAAGGGGGGGTTTTTTCTTCTTCTTCTTTGGATATTTTTTCTTCTTCTCTTTTACATTTCTTTCTCTTTTTTTTTTTACTCTGGGATGTCTTCCTCGCAGGAAAAAAAAACATCCATGTTTCGGCAGGTCTATATGGTCATACTCTCGCTCTACGGTTTAAAGGCCGTCTGTACTTTCGACGGATTTTTGGATGATTGGACGATATTACGGCGTTTTTAATTTATGGCACGGGGCGAATTAGGACATCCGTTGTATTATTTTTACCCCCCTGTACCCATCTCATGATATTTACTCTTATTCTTGTGTACTCTCCCTCTTTCTCATCTATTTTATCTCGCCTCTATTTTTCTACGCATTTTGTTTTCATCTTGGCTAATGCCTTTTACCTCTTTTCCCTCCATTTGAACCGACTTGTAAGAACATATACGAAATCTACCTTACGAGTTTGGAAGGGGTTTTGGTGGCGGCAGGATGAAGTACGGTCCCGGACAAAATTTCCTTTTTTTTTCTTATTTAGTTTAATACCCAGCAATGACGAATATTTATCTCCCTTGCAACATATTGTTCTTTCATTGATATATGCTTGAAATCTTGTTCAGATTGATTCCTTTTCATTTTATTTTCCTTTTTGGATGTCGACGGTATAAATGTTTTGATTAGGTGCGTGTGAATGCAATGGCGATGATTTCGTCTTGGGTATGAGGCTATATATACATGTATACGATCTACTAGCGGTGTTCCTTGTTAGGGATTTTAACGTGCGTGGCATTTTTCCGTGAACAAGGCAGCTTTCTGGATCGAACCAGCGTGATGTTGAAGTAGACAGATTGAGGAGATTGGCTTGGAGAGATGGGAGAGATAAGGGGATATGAGGTGATATGATTTGCAATAGGAGGACCAAATAAAATGCTTTCATCTGAGGTATAAGGTAGACAAGGCTGGCTGAATGATTTCAGAAGAACTGGGCGGTTAAAGCAGGGCGAAGAAAGTGGCCCGTGCACGCGTTGCCGCTCTTTAGCTCTTTAGCCCTTTTCTGCCCGCCTCCCCGCCATAACCCCTCCTCCACATCGTGAAAGGCAGTGAAATGGCCTTAAAGCAGCGGCCATGCCAGCTGTTGTAAGTGAAAGAAGCTGTGTATCATGGACACTATCACGAAAAAATAAGGAGATATTTTTTTAATCTTTCTCGCAGAAACCGTTCATTACTTTCGATTGGTGGGAAGATTGACTCCCTCTACTTTACTTTGTTTCCAATCTATCCTTCTCCCACACAAGCCTTAACCTCATCATGGCGGTGCCGGGCCCATTTGCAGCTTCATCTGGGCCTGGGGGAGGAGGGCATTTTCTAGGTGTGGGCATGGATTATACAGTGGTGGGGATGGGAGGGTACTCGGGGCTTGGAGAAGAGGCGTATCACCATCACGCTGCTTCGAATGTTGGTGTTGACAATGGAGATGGTGGCGGTGATGGGAGAGGCGAGAATGACGCCAATACCAACAGCAGAAGTAGCGGTAATGGCACTGAGAACGACAGACATATGGGTGTTCTGGAACAAGAGAGAAGACAAGGCAGTGGCTACCGAGATGCCAGACACGAGAACGTCATGGCACGGCAGCAGAACCAGAACCAATACGACCTTCCACCGTCATCGGTCAACCACCACAGCTATTATCACAACTCCCAACAGCAGAGACAAGTTCCAGCTGGCCAATTTGGCATCCTGAAACCAGGCCCCAATTCAGCCAGCATCTCAGAAAGCAGCAACTCTACACTACGGCGCCCAACGCAAGACCGCGTGCTGCATGAACGTTACCAGAATATAGCACCAACAACACCTGCAGCCTCAACAGCTCCCTATAAACTCAGCCAGGCCAAGCTCGTCGTCGACCCTCCCGACCTCCAAGCCTGGCGTGAGAAGCTCTTCCACGTCGACGATCTCATCATCCTCACGCATGAGCAGTTCGAGACATACTTCCCGCACATTGACAACGTTTACTCCCACCGCTCTACGCAGCGGTACAAGCGAAAGCCCTTTATCTCGCACTACTGGGACTGCCGCATGAAAGGCCGGCCACCGGGCACGCCCAAATCCGACGACCCTGCCAAGAAGAAGCGCAAGCGCAGCGCGCGGGAGCGCGACCTATGCGATGTCAAGATCAAGATCACCGAGTACTTTCCCGACGCAGGGGCCGAGGCCGCGCTGGACCGCGACGTGGCCGCTGCTATTGCCGCTGGCACGGCGGCTGCTAATGCGGCTGTCAGCACGGAACAGCGCTTCTGGACCATCCAAAGAGTGAATGGAAATGGGGGCAATGGGAAGGGAGATGGCGTGGCGGGCCCCCATCGACATACGCTGGAGAGGAGCGATGAGATTAAGAAGAGCAGCGTGCAGCGCTTTGTGGCGATGAGAGATAAGGAGACTAAGAGCTCTCATGTAAGTGGAGAGAGAAAATCACAGGATATCTCTTTCATGGAGTCTGGCATGTTTGCTGATTGATCTGGTTACGCATTTGTATAGAAGACGCCACCTCAGAAGAAGGCTTCCGGAGCTGCAAATGTGACCATCCGGATGCATAGTAAAGAAATGGATCTAAAGCTATACGCTGCGAGCTTTTGGTATGTATTAAATAATTGGAAACTTCCCTTATCAATTTTTCCCCTTTATACCTCATGAATATTTTAAACTAGTGCAGCTCATCACAACGACAGCCCCTTTTCACATCGTGTCTGGATTGCTCTCGAGGCCAAAGGCCAGCCGTATCAATATATCGAGACAGATCCCTTCAAGCGTCCTGCTCCTACGCCGCTTCTCGAGGCCAACCCGCGCGGCCGTGTGCCTGCCATTCGGCAAGGAGACTGGGCTTGCTCTGAGAGCGCTGTTATTCTAGAATATGTAAGAAAAGGACTTTTGCTTGTCTCTGCAATTATACGAATAAATGGATACATGTATGCTGACACACGTTTGTGTCTCTCTTTCTTATTATAGTTGGAAGACATATACTCCGATATCCCACTGTTCCCCTCTGATCCGAGACTGAGAGCTAATTGCCGTCTCTGGATTGACCATGTAAGTCAAGATCCTCACGTCTAGATATCCAGCAACGCAGCTATACGGGCAACTTTACTAACCAAAATGCTCCAAGATCAACACCCTTCTCATTCCCACCTTCTTCTCCCTCCTCCAATTCTCTTCCTCATCATCCTCTCAGACTGCCATCAGCAACTCCTCCTCGACACCATCAATAACTTCATCATCATCATCCTCTTCCATCCCCTCTCTCGCCCTCCTCCAATCCCACCTCACCGCCCTCGTCCGCGCTGCCGACGAACGAGGTCCTTACTTCCTCGGTCCCTCCCTATCTCTCGTCGACGTCCACTTCGCCCCTTTTGCCCTCCGTCTCAGCCGTATCCTGCGCCATCGCCATCCAAATGCCGTCTTTTTGTTGGCCGATGCCGCCCCGGATATGCGCTGGCGCCGTTGGTTGGAGGCACTGGAGAGGAATACGCATGTTCAGGCTACGATGCATACGGATGGGTTTTATCTTGATACCGCTGATATGTTGATTCAGACGTCAACAAGTGAGGGGAGTTAGATGCAGCTGAGGAAAGAAGAACATCTCACAGCATCAGATTGCATATTTCACATTTGCAAAGCGTGGCGTTTGGGTTTGATTCATATCTAACGAGATGGACAATTGAAATGAAAACGTAAAGAAACGCCATAGCTAGCGTTGCTTCAAGAAGAAAATGTAATACGTACAGTTTATTTTGTCTCAGTTCCAAAACTCAAAGTGGTATCGCAAGAAAAGGCAAGAAATAAATAAAAAGATAATCCCACGCCATCCACCCATATATAGTAGCATATGTAGAATACGTTTGATCCCAAAACATCATGTCATATAATCCAGGCCGACATCCCTCCTCCAGACTAAAAAGAAGAAGGAAAAATTGCCAATCCACGATAGGTAATAAAATTACAATCATATAAATATACTATTCAGAAGTAGGGCTCCGAAGTTGGGACGTACCAGGATCTCTCCGTCTTCTCCTAATGTCCGCCCACTTCTCGCCAAATGTCACAACATCTCCGCTTAAGCGAGCCCTAACACGGCCTTCACCTAGCTCCTCGAGGTCTTTCGTCTCCAGGTATTTCTTGCCGTCACCGTCATCGACGTATTTCTGAGGATCAGGCAGGTAGGCCCAAGAAAAGACAGCGCCAAATGCGGCAACCGAGCCAAAGAGGAGGAATATGAGCCCCTGGCGGCTTTCGCTCTTGTACGACTGGTTGATACCGTACACGACTAGCAGAGAGACTATGCTCCCGAATTTGCCTGCCGCCGCAGAGATGCCGTGGCAAGTTGATCGGTAGCATGTGGGGAATACCTCAGCCGGTATGATGAATGTCAGTGTGTTTGCGCCTGGAAAAGAAAGATTGATGTTAGCAAGGGATGGCATAGGATTCTGTATTCGCTTGAGAGTTTTCTTACCCATATTGAACATGAAGTGACAGATGGCCACAAACACTACTGTTGCTGGTGCAGCGGCATCCTGGTGAACTCCATAATAAATACCTCCCGTAACGATGAAGAGGATAGCCAAAACAAAGAAAGAAACTGTGAGCCATTTCTTGCGCGGGATACGATTCGCGAAAACGATGAAACAAGCGCTACCAGCAATAGACGCCAAGGAGACTGTAAGGATATATTGCTTAGTTTGCTGTATTAGCACGTCGTAGATGGTGCTACATGGTCGAGTTGGGTCTGTCTGCCATGCAGGGAGTCCCACTTGCGCCCAGTGTGGTACTGTTGAATTGCCATTGGGAAGTGACGAATTCCAACATGAGAGCTGGCTGTTGAGGGGTGTTGCTCTATGTGTAGCCCACATATCGGCCAGCGTTCCTCTGTTATCCAGCGAAAGGCCATAGAAACTCACGTCCAAAAAGAACCATGATGCTGCTGTTCCCAGGAGGTAATACCAGTTACCATCTCGGATGAAGTAGTTGTGCAAGTCTTCCCTTGAGAACTGGATGGGCATCGGTCCGGAAGAGTTCTCCGGATGTATGCCATTGGGCGGATTCATTTGCATATTGTTGGAAGTGTTTCCTGAAGGGGCACCATATACACGCTGCGTGTTCATGATAGCAACGGCAGGCTTGTTCTTGACCTCGAGACTGTACAGACCGCAGTCAAACAGGAAGAAGCGAAAGATAATGGCTAGCAGAGCTGGTACTGCGCCTGACCCGATGACAATACGCCATATGCCGTCTACTGCTTTTCGGCACGCCTCCTCATTAGCAGTATTGAGGCCGCATTGCATCTCTTTGAGCTTGTGGGTGTGGTTGAATCCCAAAAGCACCAACAAGCCGATTATCTGGGCTAGCGCCTGCCCAAGAGGTTGCATAAGGAAGACACTGGCGAGCATGCGCGATCTGGATTGAGTGCTAGACCACTCGGAAGTAATTACTGCACTCAATGGATATTCAGCTCCAATGCCTGGCAAGATTGGTGGTTAGTCTTAGTTATTCATGAAAGGGGCTAAGGAGGGAGCATGGCGGGGATTGAAGCATACCGATGCCCATGACGAAGCGCCACCAGATAAAAAGACCAAGAAACGATATGTCGCCATAGCCATGGCTACTAGTGGCTACACCAATAGTTGATACGATGACAAGCACCAGTTCAATTCCATAGAGGCGAGTGCGGCCAAAGCGATCGGCGAGGTAGCCAAAGAGCACTTGTCCGACGATAGACCCCAGCAAAGTGAAGAAGTTAATGAGGAGGCTGGTCCATTCCCCTCCATGCGGCCAGTATACAAAGGCAACAGAAGCAAGGATGACATTGGTAGAGAAGAGGTTGTATCTGAAAGAGAACGATTAGTCAGGGGAGGCCGTGTAAGTTGCGGCCAGCATAGACAGCAGGAGGAGTAGGCGGCGTATAAGTAGGGAAAACGGCAACGCACGAATCGGTAAGGAAGCCCGAGGCGGCAACACCCCAAATACGGAAGTTCCAAGAGTTGAGGTCAAGCTCGTAGCGCAGCTGATGGCGATCCTAGAATAAAGCAAGGCATAATGTTAGAAACAAAAAAGCTGGAAACTAAAGACAGCGGGCTCGTGGCAGTGGAAAGACATCCGGTTTGCGCGCGCATTGGTGGGGCAGTCCCCGTCTTTTAGATTCGCAAATGCAAGATGCGGTCGCAGCGAGGATGGGGAAGACAAAAGCTAGCAGGTTTGGGATGTTCTTGGTGCTGGCAGTGACATGCTGTTGCTGTGTAGCTGCAGAGGCTGGAAGCGGGATTGTGAAAAGTTGGGACGGCGATATGATATCAGACGGGCGATATCACATGGGTGATATCAGACGTAAGAAGAAGAAAAAGAGCATTGTAACGCACGCACCTCTTTGTCCTGGGCCGACAAGGCAGAGCTGTCGAAGCCGAGAAAGCCTCGATTCCTCCACCCAGAGCCGTGCGCCAGATCCCAGGGCATTGGCCGCGGCAATCTCCCTCAGGCAGACGGCTGGGGGTTACAGTCGGTGATTTTTGTTGTGAGACGGTGTCTTTGGTGTCTCTGCCGTTGGCAGGTGTCTCTCTCCAGGCGGTCCCGTAAAGCTCGGCTGAGACAAGAAGCGACAGGAGACGATGGGACGAAGCGCTGCTGCTGCTGCTGCTGCTGCTGCTGCTACACTATTGCGACAGAACAAGGATTGGTGCGATGCCAGCGGCCGGCTCACTACGAAGCCTCGATTGGCGTGAGCATCCTAGCTCGGCGAACCGACAAGAGCAAAGTGAAAGACGAAAGGCAAACGAAGGCGAATAAGGGAGAAAAAGGAGAGCGCAGAAAGACGCTGGCGAGGCAGCGAGGTGGTGAGGTGGTGAATGAAAAGGAAAGGCGAGGCAAGGCGAGGCTTTCTACGGCGTGGTGAGAGTAGTTAGAGAAGCCATCATGAAACGCTGCTGTTAGAGATGTACGCGTTCTTCAACAGCCGCCGCCAGCGTGACACAAGTATTGGAGAAATGCCAAGATCAGGATGCATCTGAGGCTGAGGAAATGAGCTAGATTAGCAGTTCTGTAGCACGGGCAGCGGCCGGGGGCTGCGAGCAAGCGCACGTTATAGTGCTAGCATCTGGTTTGGTAGACTATTACAGTACAGTACCTGATACGAATACTACCCTCTGCTACCTAGCAGGCTTGCGGCGAGGTGGGCTGCTGCTTGGTAGTCTAAGAGCATTGATAGATTGACGTTTTATTAGTGCACTATTAGATACGGCTAAGGGTAAATTCAAGTCAGGCCACTTCAAAGATTCAGAGTCTCCATTGCTTGCTGGGAAAAGAGCAGCTGCGCAGACATTCTACGCAAAATGAAATGGAAGGAACGATATTTCCCCCCCTCTTTTACAAATTAAGGGTCCTCCAGCTAAGTGACCTGGCTATTCCCGCTCTTTGATTCCCTTCTTTTCTCTCTGTCCTGTTTTCTCTCGCCAGCAGTCAAACTTAGAGGGTAGATGATGTGATACGGCACGGTGCGGTACGGTTGGATTGGATTTCAAATACGCTTCTTACTGTACCTGTGCTCAGCCGCCGCGTATGTACTTGTGTCAACGTGATGAATGACCGCCTGGACATTGACTACACGTGCTAGCAGGCTTCTTGCCCCGGTTTATCCTCTTCGATGCCAGCAAATGCATGCCATGCGAGACAAGAAAGAAAAAAAGCAATAGTAGCATGTCATCGCCGTACAGAGCAGAGGAGCGGGGGAGTCGGCACGCCTACCGCTCCATGGATTCGATCCTATCCCATGCCGAAAATCATCGCTTGACAGACACCATCATCGCCATCATTCCTGTGCCGTGCCATCAGACGCAGTCAGGGAGAGCACGTGGTGGGCGGCGCTGGAGACGGTTCCTGAAGACAAGTGGGGGGCGGCCAAATGTGGCTTTGCGAGCCTAGACCAAGCGTCCCGACTTAGCGGTGCAAACCCGCCAGCCGCCTTGATTAAAGCGTTCATGTTCTTCTTAGGTGCGATGCCAGCCGTGGCGGCTTGACAGCAGACGACTTTTCGAGGCAAGACTCAGGACTCCCTGCTGCACTAGGATGGTCAACGCCCGGCCGGCAGTCTTGGCGGACAAAGTTGTCGTCGATGGCCTCTTCTAGGCCCTAGCCTGGCGATGGGGGATTCCGCAGGATGGGGGTCGGGACGCGGCTGGATACAGGCTCTGGTCACATCGCGTCGTCGCATCGAACGGTTTCTATAAGAGACACTGGACGGAGCTGAACTTGTTCATCCCCCGGAGCCACTGGCAGCAACTGTGACGCTGGAGGTGTCCTTGAATCCAAATTGATTGGGTAAAGGCGAGGCTTGTCTCTACTTTTCTCCCACTTCCATTGCTGCATGTCTCTGGTGGCATTAGACTAATGCCACATACATAGTACCTCTAGTATCAACATGTGGGAGAAAGCGTAGGGGCTGATAAGGAAGCTCTCCGTACTGTGGACAGAGCAAAGGCTTTCCGAGAGCCCGGCCCCCAACCGCGAGACGAACTAGAGGCCCACTCACCAATCACAACGTCGAATAGGCCCCCGTGCACCCTACACTCGTCGACAGCAGAGCGGGTCCTTGAGCCTCTTCCGAGAGGAACAAGAGAGACTAGGGAGAGCAGGCCAAAGGTTAGCACCACTGGATCTAGCAGCAGTAGCAGCAGCATCTTTTTTAGGGGGCCGAGTTGCAAGTATGGACTGTCGCTTTGCCGGCGCCAAATCGTCTAGATAGACGCCTGATCAGCCAGAGGTCTGGGATATGCCTGCCCATGAGGTCACTCGGTCTGATATGCTGAGCACAGACACTCTGTGACGACACAGTAATCATCTTTGTCTAGGGATTTGGCTATGAGCTGCTCTTCGCTTGAAGCTGCTGCCAAAAGCAATATCAAACACAGAGTAACAGGAAGACGGCCAACCGGAGTCCGGACGCCAATGCACCGACAACCATCGGTCACGGCCCTGCAGCTCCCGGCACGTAGAATCAAGTCTAGGTACCCTAGGTACTAGGCAAGGTCCACGTACATGATAGAGCAGAGGTAGTGCTATAGATACATACCCAGCAGATAAATCTTCTGCTGAGCTGCAAAAAGCATGCACTGTCACCACCGCAGCGCTACGCGCATTGAGTTTGCTGCACTATTCCCGCTCGTCAGCCAAACGGCTTCTCTGCATTGTCGGCTGTGGATCTGACTAGGATGCTGCTAGCGAGAAGCAACTTTCCCCAGCACGCAAACTGTGCTCTTAATGGCAGACGTTTTGTCTTAGACAGACCCGTGCTGGTCGTGCCGAGCTGGTGTTGGGCCAGCCCCGCGAGATAAACAAGTATAGCCATGCCATGATTCTTTTTTTTTTTTTGTGAACCCTCGTTCTTCGAGCCGTATTCCGCTTAACGCAAGCACGAAGACGTACGTACTACTGCTGCTAGCTGTTATTAATTGCTCTGCTCGGATCACCAATCTACTGTACTAAACGGTAAATGTCTACTGTACTGCAGTAGTAGTTGACAAGGATATCTTCCTCTCTCTTCAATTTTCTTTTTTTTTTCTAAGTAGCTTGAACCTTGTCCTATCCACTCCCAATAGCTGCAGTGCTGCGTGCTCCATAGCGGCTAGCAGTAGGTATTAGATGCTTCGATTGGTACTTCGCAGGCATTATCACCCAGGCAGTGACTCCATACTAACATTAGCACGCTCCAAGTACTATCCTGCAGCCGACAGCAACTGCACCCAAGATTTCGTTGCTTCCTTTCGATTCTTCAACCACCAAACCCTTCCTCCATCCGTCCAATTCCAGGCGTCCTCGGGCTCCCAGCATCTCCCTCTCCAGCCCTCACAGTCAGGGCATGGCGACTGCCGGCTGCTCGCTCGCACCCAGCCTCAGCCCGTGACAGCTCTCGTAAGCCCCGGCCCGGCTGCCAGCCTCTTCTCCCTCTTGCGTGGCCAGTGCCATGATAGCTTCTCCTCCAGCCTCGCCCAAGCCCGCGGATTGCTGTCTCCGGTGACTGTAGCCCTTTGAGCTGCCTTCTCCCAGCATGGCCGCCTCGTCCTCATCCGGCTCGTCCTTTACGTCCTCGTCTCTCGGCCGCCCGCCCACCTACAGCCGCTCCTACGTGAGCCCCGTCGACTCGACCTGGACGCAGACGTCAGAAATCTCCACGATATCAGCCACCTCCACAGGCGACTCGGTCGCGCAGCCGGGCTCGCTGCGGCCTCTAGACCTGGGGCCCCCCGGCTATTCTGCCACAATGTACGATCAGCTTCCCGCCAAGTCTGTGTGCCGTTGCAAGTCCAGCTTCTGACAATCTGTGCCTCTGTTTCCTCTGCGATAGAATCCTCTTCCAAGACACTCCCGAAGAACGGACTGTGTATCTGGGACCCTGGGAAGTGGTGGGGTCTGAGCAGCGGCGAATCCGCTGGCAGTGCAGCTACCAGAGCGAGCTGCTCGAACACTTTTGTAAGTGCTAGTTTTCACTTCTTTGCCATCAACAAGATGTGCTTTATGAGTGCGACCTAGGAGCAGTGTCATTGCTATAGCTATAGCTACTATTAGTAATAACTACTTCATAATGCTTGCTACCTATCTACCATTCTTTCATTTCTTCTCTGTTCGCCCCCCTTCCCTTCACACTCTTCTCCTTTGCTATCCCCGATGTCGTCCATATCTATTCTCCTCTGCTGAGCTCCTGGCTTACCATAGTTTCTATATCTTAGTACCTACGGACATACCTTCAGATATCCACCCTCATACTCTTCACTCACGACACCGCCAATTCAATGATCCGTCAGACGTAGAACGATTCCTGTCATTCAATGAACATCATCGCGTCAGGTACACCTCTGGCGACGGCGTCTGCATTCATGATGGCTTTATTCCGGTCAAATACGAGTTTACAAGCGTCGACGCTTCCACCCAATTTCAAGGCGACCTCCGCAAAAAGGATCTAGTTGGATTTTATGATGTCGACGTTGTTTGGTCCAACCTACAGAGCCGCACTGACAGTTTTGGCAAAGTCAAGGGAATCGGTGCTATTCAGAGGCTTAAGCTTTGGAGAGACCGCTACACTACCTTTCATTCCTTGAGCGTGTTTGCAAACAAGACGGATCATCAGTACCGCGAATACGACATACATCATTTCGACGGCGAGCTGCGGAATCGCGACGACCGCCAAAAGACGCTGCGTCTCAGCGTTCACGGCCGCCGAGGAAGCGTGCCCGAGGAAGCTCCTCCGCGTCGGACTTTTCGTATAAGACAAAGGGTCCGATCCGCTGGCCAGGCCAGCCAAGCGAGTCCGGAGCTAGGCCCCTCATATACGGCCGCTCCCTTGGATATCCGACATCTGTCCATTCAATTTACTCACAAACGAGGTAAGTAGCCTTTAGTAAGGGCGTGGCTTCAAGAAGAGACACAGTGAGCAGAGCTAACGTGCCGTGTAATACAGACTATAAGCGATTTATCGAGACATGGGCATATGCTCACAGCTCCGACCGTGAATTCAACGGCATTCCGTTTCCTCCCAACCACTTTGAACTTGCTTCACCAGATATTCATCCTGGCTGAGCATTAATTTCCATACGTTACTATTTCTCCCCTTTTTTTCTATAATGAGCTGGCATATGAGAGATGCAAAGAATATCACGTTCTTGGGCCTTGCGTTGTCTTACAAACGGCCTTGAGTGCTTCTGGGAAAGAGACGTCTTCATCTTTTCTCTGGCCTATCTCCCATATTTTGGCGCTCATCCGCCTTCTAGATGCATGTTTTGTCGGCCGATAAGCCACAGGGCATCTGGGCGGCTGCTTGAAGGTCAGAAACGTCACCAAAAGCCGGGCCGCATAGCGTGGTATGAGGGCGGTTTGCTATTGGCCCCCACCACACCACCAGCCCCCGCGATCATCAGGCCATCAAGATCAGTGTCGTCATGAGCAACTCACCCGTTCTGACAGCTATCGGCAGACATTCATTCTCTCACGATCTCCTTTTTTCTCTCACCCAAGCGGATCACAAGCAGAAGAAAAGAAGACGGCGGAGACTAAAATTATATAAAGGATCAAAGGAGGGCAAAGCTCCTGAACCATCGACAAACTATTATTCCAAGTTGGTGTACCTGTCCGTACCTATCTAAAAAAAAAAAGCAGCGAGGTGAGCTACTATTTCGAGCCGTGCTATCACTTCTTCAGCTCAATAATCGCTTCAATTCTTATCAGATTTTTCGACCGCCATGGGCGTCATCCTAGCCATCAACGCCGGCTCCAGCTCCGTCAAGATTTCGGTCTACCTGGCGGACAAAGGAAAAGCACCGCGCCAGATTGCTGAATCTCAAGTGGATGGTCTTACAGCTCCTCCGGCCCAACTAAAATATTTACGCGGAGATGAGACCATAATTAAAAACAGAAACGTGGACACTACCGTTAACAGCCAAGACGATGCCTTTGCCTTGTTGCTCAAGACACTGGTGGACGACACCGAATTGAAAGAGATCAGCTCCAAGTCAGACGTCTCCATTGCCTGTCACCGCATTGTCCACGGCGGAGACTATGGCGAGGCCCAAGTCATTACTCCAGACACATACCACCACCTAGAGGCCCTCAGCGACCTCGCTCCCTTGCACAATGGCGCTGCGCTAGCAATTGTCGATTCGTGCATGAAGCAGCTCCCCGACGCGACCAATGTTGCTTGCTTTGATTCACAATTCCACTCTACAATTCCCCCTCATATTTCTACATACCCCATCGACCCAACGATAGCCAAGAAGAACAAGCTGCGCAAATACGGCTTCCACGGCATCAGCTACGCCTTCATTTCGAGGTCCGTGGCTGACTTCCTCGGCAAAGACCTCAATCAACTAAATATCATCGCCCTTCATCTCGGAAGCGGAGCCAGCGCTTGCGCCATCAAGAACGGCTCGAGCTGGGACACAAGCATGGGATTAACCCCGTTGGCCGGGCTTCCTGGTGCGACCCGCAGTGGAAGCGTAGATCCTAGGTGAGCCAATCTCGTAGATGATTCTGCTGTCTATTCGTATCGTCACCTATTTCACAAAATGGCCTTCTACTCTGCGCCTTTGTCCTATTCGATAAAGATGCTGTTATGAACAAGGAATCTGGGCAGGCTACATCCCGCCTAATCACGAACCCCCACCAGACCTTGCTGAAAATGTAGCATTCGTTTACCTGATCTCCCACATTTTGATATTGTTTTTTTTTTCTTCCCTTGCCTTCCCAATCACAAAAGGGCTAACAGAATGGGTGTAGCCTAGTATTTCATTACGCCAGCGATGTGGGAAAGCTGTCTCCAGCCTCGACGGAGAAACTCCACATATCCGCAGCCGAGGAGATCCTCAACAAGCAAAGCGGCTGGAAATCCCTTACCGGCACTACCAATTTCGGCACCATTGCCGCCTCAGATGAACCCCAGCACCGCCTCGCTTTCGATTTATTCGTGGACCGCGTCTGTGGGTTCATTGGGAGTTACTATGTCTCGCTTGGAGGCCGGGTAGATGCGCTCGTGTTTGCAGGCGGGATTGGCGAGAAGAGTTCCCGGCTTCGGGATGCTGTCGTTAGCCAAGCCGGCTGCTTGGGTTTCGCCATCGACAAGGCATTCAATGATGCCGAGGATGGCGGCAATGCGGTGGTGCGGGATATAAGCAGCAAAGATTCAAAACACCGCGTTCTAGTCTGCCAGACAGATGAGCAATTTGAGATGGCTAAGGCATGCACCGACATGGAAGCACTTTGGACATAGAGAGGTGGGAATTCTACAAGGCTCTTAGATAGTAAATGTCTCAATAGTATATAGCATGTACATATATACATATGTCAAACTCTCTCTATATATATGCGTGTGTGGTTTTGTTTTTTTTTTTTTTTTTTGGCCCGTTTTTGTCTACGCCGCTCGCCGGTTACTTGTTTCTCACGAGAGCGAAGACTTTTTCAGCACCCTTTCGTACCATTCGATTCGAGACTTCGGATATGATAGGATTCTTGTTCTATCTGATACCTTTAAGATATTCACGGTATACAGTCCTCATCTGAAAGTAGAGCTCTGGCGTCAATAAAATTGTATGGCAGCAGGATTAGTCTGATTCACTATCTGCTACCAAAGTCCAATCTGCAGAATACCGCAGCAACATCACTATTGTCAAAAATCTATTGTCGATAGAGCAGTCTCAACATAAGACTAGGCTGCATGATCATTGGATCTCATTTATTGAAGTAAGAATAAATATAATAATGTTGAGAATGTATTCACCTTGAGCTTTAAAAGGCAAAGAATATAAGAAAGCAAAGCATATCACGAATAGAGCTCGCAACGGGTGATTGTCAGGGTGTTCACCATCGCTAATCAATATCCAAGTCGAGTTTACGTCGCGGCATCTGTTTGTCTTCAATATCAGATTGTACGTATCTATGTCATAAAGTTGGATTGGTGTAGACTGACACACTGTTTCCGAGACTGATGCAGCTGTTGAGGTCTTTGTAATTGATCTCAAAATATACCACAGATCGTACAAACTTGACAGTGGCAAGGGCAGGTGCAGTACCTATTTACCTAGATAGTACTAACAGCAAGGAGACAAAAGATAATCTGGAAGAAACGCACGGTGGCTGATTTCATATATACGTGTATATAAACATTATAATTATTACTAAATGAATAAAGTAAGATGTAAAGAAATAATTTGTATTCTTGTCTCTTGTTTATTTTGTACTATCGTTGTTGGTTGCTTCTTTTTCCCTCGTCGTTGTTGTTGTTGTAAACCCCGAGGAGAGGGACCGCAAAAAGCCTTCATATGTTTCAACTATCTAAGACATGTTGCCGATTAATTACTTATAAATACGAACTTTGCACGAGTAATATTTTATATGACGTGTAGAATTTACAAGGGAGGAATGAAGAAGGGGCAGTCAAAGTTGACTTGTGATATAAATCCTCTAGTGTCTCATACAAAAGCAACCAAGGAAAAACACTGAAGCTAAATTATAGCTGCGACACTGTCTCATGTAACGTTCGGTGCTTTGACATTCATATAAACTGTGTGGGAAAAACAAAATCCTTCTAAGTAACATTACCATCTATAGTGTCCCGTGTAACGTGTATGAATTGCACGACAAACGTTTACTCTGGGCTACCCTATAATTGAATGTTTTATGAGGCAATATCCTCTTCGCCACAATGGTTTTAATCTATGGATAATGTAAACTGCTATGGTTAATCGTCTCAGAAAGCAAGCCAAAAAAAAAAAAAAAAAAAAAAAAGAGAGAGAGTGAGAGAGAGAGAGAGAGAAAAGGCATTAGCAATGCTCAAGTAATTCTTTCGTGTTTCATGCGAATTTCAGAGCTGTTATTAAAGCGAGCATCTATCACGGTCCATGACTCTGGAAAAGTATGCTCAAGAAAATCGTAAAGTCAATTACTAAAGTCAACAAAGTGGTATCAATTGAATCCCAATCCCGTCCCAGGCCCAAAAAGCGAGCTACCAATTGTATATACAGCCATTAACACTCATCTCCTTTTTATAAACCCTCCCATACATGCGTCACATCTAAAAAGCGCAAAGCACACCAAGACTCTTTTGCCCATTGGAGCCGCCAAAACGCCATATAATAGAAATGATGAAGCCTCCCTCGTCACCTCTCAGCATCCGGGAAGATGGCGGGGTTGTATGCATAAAGCGTGGGATATCAGAGCGCGCATAAAAACAAGAGCCCTGACCAGGAGAAATTGAAGCAACAGGTTAAAAAGTCATGTAGAAGAAAAAAAAAAATCTCTCGTAATGATGAGAGGGAAAGAGAAGATGGAGAAAAAAAACAAGACAAATCATCCAAGGCGCCATTCATGTATCTTGCGACCTTTCATGTAATATATGTACCTCCCGCGCTGCCAGGCCGCACAAAGTAGTCTTCTCTCAGGAGGCTTACTTTGAGCTGGCAAATTGGACGAGGTATAAAGAAAAAAAAAACTGGAACAAAGGAAAGAATCATGATAGTACTGGAAATGCTCAAGAGCAAATCACACCCAAACGCCATATAACATGTACCAAGTGTGATGTGTACGTCTCCCAACCGAAAGATTCGTAATGCAAATCGACAAGTTGGAACTGAAGACTTCTTTGTCGTAATCCTTGTTTTATGTAATAAAGTTTTTGCGGAACATTAGAAATTACTCTCTCTGTGGTCTCTTCCGGATAAAATATTTTTTTCTTCGTTTTTTGATTTTAAATTTTTGGTATCCATCAAGATGTAACCGCAAAAACCCTAACTGTGCTGTGCACTGGCAGTGCGCGGGTGGATTTGCCGAGGAATTTGAGAAAATTGGTAGAGGGGTAAGAATAGACAGAGAAGAGAGGCAGTAAATAAGTAATACTCGGCAAAAAGCTTGTCACTCTCTCTCCTCATACCATGCCGCCTTCTTGACAGGCAATAGCCATGGCCAGAGCGTCGAGACCGCTGGGCGTGCCACCGACAGCGGAAGGACGGTTGAGTATTGGGAGTTCGAAACCGCGCATATCCCAGGCGCCCGCACTGCCGGTCGGCTGCGGGAGCGGAGACGTCGGCAAGGGGTTCTGCTTCTGGTGAAGCTCGCTAGAGTCCCAAAAAACGAAGGAATCGGGGCCTGTGGTGGAAGAGCGGCTGCGGCTGGACGAAGTCGAGCTGCGTCGCGCGTCAGAAGCCAGAGAGGCCTTGCTGGAGCGCTGGCTGCCGGAGCTGCGCGTCTTGTCCTTGTAGTGGGTTTCCAGGTGCTGCTTCATGTTGTCGGCTCTGGTGAACTTCTTGTGGCAGCCGGGGAATGTGCACTGGACCGCCTTTTCCGCCGTGTGGATTTTGGAGTGGCGCGAGGCATGGCCCGAGGTGGTGAAGGTCTTTTCGCATCCATGGCTCTCGCGGTAGCGGCAGGGATAGCGCTTGACGGGGCGCTCGGAGACTGAAGATGCAGCGGAGCTGTCTTCCTCGCAAGAGGCTGAGGGACTGCAGTCTCCATAGGCAGGGCGCTTAGCGGGAGGGCCCTCTGCGGTGTATTCGTGCCCAAAGACGAAGGCCGGAGCTCGCATGTAGCCGAAATCCACTGAAGGCGTCAAGGGTGAAATGGCGTCGCTGAGCTGAGAGTCGTAGGAATCCGAGCGCAGGAGCTCGGGAGTGTTTGGAGAGGAAGAGTCGCTGCGAGGAGGCGGGAGAGGGCGCACAGAGGGCCGGCTGGAGTAGGGAAAGCTCGTTTGGTGGTAATAAGTCGGCTTCTCGGCCCAGCTGCTGGTGTCGTCGTTGAGGAGAGACACCTTGCGGCCTGCGGCGTCGCGGGCGTGCATTGTGATGAAGATTGGTGGTATATACCGAGTCTGTAGAGGAGGGAGATTGAGCTCTGTGGGTTAGAGAGCTGTGGTGTTTCTGATGAGTTGCGTAGCCCCAGGGAACTTTGTCTTATTTGAGTCCTGGATGTAGAAGATCTGAGCCCGAAGAGAAGACGAAACAGGCTTCCGAAAGGCAGATAAGGATTGGCAGCAGCTTGTCGTTTATGCTGTCAGTTGTTCGCTAGAAATGCTGCGGTAGTCGTTACTGGTGCTGCAAGTGTTGCGACGAGGAAAGAGGGACTGCAGAGACATGCAACGATGCGAGTGGTTGGGCCAGCGGCGATTCTTGGTGTGTCTTGTTGTTTCTAGCTGTGTTTTTGCTATCTTGTATGGTCATCTGCTATCTGTTCGCCCTTTTAAATTGTCGAGTGAATGTGCTGGAAAACAGCTCTATTGCATTGGTATATAGATGGCAGTTATGTGAAGTGGCTGCTCTGTGTCGCGCAGGCGGGGGAGCTAAGCCGCAGTGTGGTGGAAATCTCAACGGGATCGAAAATCAAGCCAATCTCAGATGGCGCCGACTTGTATGCACGATTGCCGGACAGCGATATCGCTCTGCTTTACGCAAACGAGAGACGGGCGAAGGCACAAGTAGGAGGATGTAAGAGGTATGTGTGTACCTAGGTATGTATGATACTTCTTACTAGAGAGGATGAGAGTGGAATAATTAGGAAGTGAGAGAAGAGAAAGGCGAGGTACAGAGTTGTAGATGTAGACGAGGTGAGGAGAGAGGAGAATAAAAAAAGGTTGGCGATGGTGGGGAGAGAAGAAGGGCACAAGAGCGAACGATCGAGTTTTGAACAAAAGCCGGGAGAGTCGCAGCCAGAACCAAAAACGCATCCATCCATCGATCGAGGAGGGATCGAAATAAAAAAAAAAATCCACTTCCCACTTTACTTGTACTTCGGGTGCCCAAGGGCCATAAAAAGTGACTGACGCAAAGAAAAAAAAAAAACCTTCCCAACGCGAGCTTTGCCCTGCAACCTGCATGGGGAGAAGAAGGTGCTTCGGGCGCTGGAGCTGCGGCGACAGGGGGGTCCCCTAGAGCCTCTAGGGGCTCTGAAGAGGGCCACAGCTGCTGGGATTTGGGGCAGGGAACCAGGGTCCAGGCAGGGACAGAGGGGCTACAGTGGGCTGGAGGGGGGTGTGGGGATCGCGTTGGAGAGCGCCGAGAGGGGACAGGCACGTACCTGTGGAGAGTGAGGAGAGCAGCGGCCATGTACCGTGGCGGGTGCAGACTTGTACCTCGCGGCGGCGCTGGCAGTACTGGAGCTGTGGCTGACGCGCTGCTGCCACTCGGCGCTGCGGGCATCTTAGCTGCTGCTGAGCGGCCGCTGGACGGTGCTGCGCTGGGATGGGCAGCGGCAGTTGCTGGCTTCGGCATCAGCCAGCGTCAGCCTCGCTCCATGGTATTTCGCATCAGCTTTGATTTGACTCATGTTAGTTAGCATCGACTATCGTAGCCTGCAGCTGCGGCTGCAACTGTAAAATGCGACTGCTGCACCGCATACCTGCTCGCCTGGCGATGCATCGCGATGCATCGCAGTATCTGCTCTGCTCCCCTACGAAACCAGCGAGCAGAGCGTGCGCGTGCATGCGCCACCCTCCGCCTCTGTCTCGCTTGGCTGTCGAGGTGCAGCCGGTGAAGATCCTGCTGCTCTAGCGTCCTGCCGAGTGCTGCTTGGTGGTGTGTGTCTCAAGTCAAGAGGCAAGCCGGTACATCCAGCGCCAGCGGAATTAGGCGCTGCGCCGAGTACCCTTCAAAGCGCAACTCGCACATTCTGCAGGCGGCTGTGGAAAAGACTCCACGCGCGGCAGGAGCAGGTGGCATGGAAACGGGGTCTGATGAAGTGTCTCTCGCTTTCTGCTCTCTCATTCTTTTCTCTTTGCCCTTTTCTGCATCTGAAAAAGTTTTCTCGTTCTTTTCAAGCCTCACGTTAGGCATCGCTGCTCCTAAAAGATCGTGCCTGATGGAGGAATTTTCTTAAAGAAAGCGCCAAGCAAAGCCTGCATGCACTTGTGCGCTCATTGCCCGCGATACTTTCTGTGCCCTCACACCACCTGTTTTTTGGGTGTTGACATTGATTTCGATATGGGCCCGAATGCTTCCAGTTGGGGACCACCTTTTTTTTTTTCCCCTCCATTTCTCTTGTCTCTCGATTTTCTGTTTTATTCTTGGAATGGCCGCGAAAGCATACGTTACAAGGGATGGTCTAATATTGCGTGGCAGCTACGGGACTGTCAATCATGCCTGTTTACAGAAGACCCTCATCGCGAAATCTCGATCGCAGCTCTTTACGACACTACTTGGTGGATCATAGGGCTCCTGCGGTGTTCCCTACAAGGAGCACCCGTCTTAAGTGGCCGGCCCTTTTGAGTGGTTGACGTCACGACTGGTAAGCAGACAAGTCACGTCAAACTCGACATTTTCGGCCCCTGGGATCCATTAAACGCAAAACAAGGAGTCCGCTTTCATCTCGGGGCAATTCTTCCTTTTTTCTGGAAATCAAAATCGCAGACAGGAAAAAAAAAAGAGCGTAGCGAAAAGGGAAAATGAACAGCAGTCGACTGTCACAAGTCTTATGGGGCCTTTGGAGGATACTGGCTGTCGGCAGATGGGATTACTGCACGTGCTAGTAAGACAAACAGCGAGTCGTGTCAACTCGTCTCGTTACTTGTCCCCAGATAAGTAAGCGCATTCTTCGTCTGTCTACAAGCAACTGTACATGCTCGATGATTTGCGAGTGGCAGTACTTCGTGCGCCGCGTCGGTCAAGGACGGGGCATGTACCCCAGACCTCATGTCTGCGCTTACTGGTGGTACTGTACTCGTTTGCTCAAAGTTACTATACCAAGCACCCGCCGAACTAGCAGCCAAGGCTAAAGTTACGACACTACCTGGTCTTCAGCTGCAGGGCCCAAAAGCCTTGCTGAGGGGTGAGCCAGACATGTACGAGTATAAGTTGCTAAGAGCTCCAGACATCCGGAGTAAAAACGCTGCTTTACTGTCGGAGAAATGAAGGGTTTGCGACCATGCGACTCGATTTGGTCCGCGAATCAGAATCATTAGTTATCAGGCGTCGCATCGACTCTAGGACCATCCATAATTGCAAAATCCGGTGCTGCTTGCAAAAATCCGCATCTGAAGCTTCACTCGGCCATTTTGACCTCATCGTGTCGTCATCGTGATATTGGAAAGCTCTAAAATTTGACGCTGGAGACCCAGCGCCACACCCAAGCACTTTCGCATGAGTGCAGTGACAGCCGGCTGAGGTCAAGATTGCAACAAAGACGGGTCCCAGGAGGAGCCCAAGGGCAGGGGTCTCGGAGGGGTCTTCAAGGGTTCTATGGGGTCCAAGAGCTGGAGTTTGGTTCCCATTGGGCTAATCGAGGGCCAGGACAACGGGGACCAGCGCAAGGGCGAGGGAAACGCTAGCGCCTCATCCAGGGTCGTTCGCATGCAATGGAGGAGCAGGGCCCAAGCGGGCCACGACCCAGTGACACTGGCGGCCCAGGAGCCAATTATCGGGAAGATCGAGAAAACATCCAGCTCAAGGCTCTGCATGGCGGCGGATCTCCTGGGGCGCCCGGAGACGTTCCTAGCACAGCTGGCTTTACATAGCAGAATGACTCCAGTGACACCCGCTGTCTCCTGGTGGCAGAGTGCGATTTTCAGCAAAGGGTTCCGTGGATACCAATGCCATCTGATGGGGCTGACGACTCCGCAGCGTCCGGCTGCTTCTGCTTCTGGCTCTACTCTGCTGGTGCTAGTAGCGAAGGATATTGTCCAAAGCACTCTAGCACCACCTAGCCACAACTCTCTTTTTAAAGCGTAGCCAATCAGGCGAGACACAAGCAGTCGAGTGCACGGAGAACCCTGAAAGCAGAGGATAAGAAACACCAGATGGCATCCTGGGGTACTTGATAGTGGCGGCCGTGGTACGAGCTGCCACGGCACAGCAGCTTGGTCGGTACATGACAGCCCCTCTTCTTGCTTTTCGTCGCACGCATCCGTTCGGCTGCTGTACGCTAGAGCCCTGGATCCGTGAGAAGGGTACTAGCAAAGATGCAATTCTTACAACGAACCATGGACTTTTCGCGGATGCTATTTTCTCTGCCCCTCCCCTAGGTTCCTCGTATTTAGATCGCAGCCAGACTTACAGACCATAATCGTTCTTCTCTTATCATGCTGTGTACTTGTTCTTACGTGCTCTCACGCTGAGCTCAACTTGGAGAAGCCTGAGGCCGAGAGATGAGAGACAAGATTCCCACACTCTTTTTTTTTTTTCTCCCAAGGCAGCGATCAGGGTCCTGTTACTTCTACGGCTTATGAGCTTCGAGTGGCGCCTTTGCTACATATGCGGAAGGATGTCTCCGTGGCTTGCGTCATGGAAGGTTTTTGGTGTGTGGCTTGAGCCAAGTCGTTGAAGAGTGGCTACCACCGGGGTCTTCACTTCGGAGCAGACTACGGAGTAGGTACTCCATACAGGTAGGTACTGGCACACCCTGCTCGGCAAAGGAAAACGGAACGGCCTGGGAAGATTTTGCTTTTACGAATGCTTGCACTGAGCTGCATGGGAAAATACAGACAGCCTGGTGATTACTTGGACCAGCCTTTCCGAGTCTCACGGCTGTCATACGATTGTTCTAAATACCTACTTTGGGAATATCACAACTTGGGCACGCATACTTGCGCATACATCTTTACCTAGTATTCGCCTTCCAGCGGCGCCGTTGCTTAGTCTGCATGCGGGAGTGGCGGGGTGTGGCTTTGGAAGGGTTGGCCGCTTCTGTTTCCTTATCCCAGAGTCAAACAACAAAAGGCCAAACGTCACCATAACATCAATAATTTACATGAACCCAGCTTATCCAGCCCAAAGATGGTATTGATAGGGGAACCTGGGGTTGGGCTGGCGACAATCTGCGCAGCGCGGCAGCAAATAAGCCGTTCACGCTGCTGATTACACAGGCAACGGCCATTGGCGCCTTTCGTCTGCCTTCGACAGGCCTCCCAGCCAAAGTTTAAAATCTTGAAGCTTGCATACGAGCCTAGTCACAAATGTAGCAGCGTTGGCGGCTCCTCTGTCGAGGCATACAGTAGCACAGTCGCCGGAACAGCGGCGAAAGAAGCGAATGGAGCTTAGCAGCCAAACTTTGGTACCTAGAGCAGGGAACAAGCGCCTGAGAGACTTCCCGAGTTTCCGCAATTGGAGAAACGCTAATGGTCCTCGAAAGTATACGCTCGTTTGCGGCAACACGCAAGATATACTTGCTTTGCGCGGCCAAAATATTACGGCCGTATAAGCAATATGTGAAGAGAGTGTGAGCGGTCAATGTATCAGAAGGGCTCCACCATCAATGCTCACGAATTGCAAAGGAGAAACACGCAAATAAGGGAACTGAGGGACAACTAGTTTTTACTGGAGATGGACGATAGGGCTGTGGTCGACGAGCCAAGGCTAGCATGTGGCTGCACCACCATCCCATCATGGATCGCAGCAAGAGCAACAGCAGCAGCACGGGGTCTCTTTTAGCGGATAAAAATGCAGGTCCATCGTCTTTCCGAGGAATCAGCTTTTGCTGCGAATCCCTTTCCAGAATGACCGGTGCCCTCTATTGGCCCACCGCTCGTTTATACGCTCGGTGCGCCTCAAACTTTCCTCCCCTCCCTTGCCCAATAGCAAGGAGAAGAATAGCTGTGGTTTACCTATCCCCTTCCAATCTCCGGCCCTGGTTTTAGCCTTTGCTATGCATTGCTAGCAAGACCCTGTTCTGCTTATTGGGTTTCTTCTCGCAAACTTTTTAACTTTTTGATAGATGGACAACGGATGGTCTATTGGCCTCAAAGTGTCTACGCGCGTTGAGTAGCAGCACTAGCTCCGGCCACCCACGGCGCCAGTCATCGTCAGGTACCCTATGCCAATCAGCCTATCTACAAGTCAGTAGAAAACCGTGGCACCACACTGGCTCTGCCGGTGGAATGATGAGCAGTGTCAGAACCCGTGGTCTGCTTCTAGGGGCACGACGCCATGGGATGCGTCCTCGGTGACGTCCTTAACTTCTCAGCAAGCTCTGTCGATCACCAAAAGCCCCCGTAGCTCTCCACGCAGGCATGGCTGCGAGGATCTCGACATTTGCGGAGGGATCGATAAAACGGGCGAGTGAGCCCGCTCCTTGGCCTCCCCGCCGACCCAAGCCCTGGGACTCCGCCTGACCCACACGGCCGTGAAAAGGAAAAGCTTGACGGCCTGGAGTGCAGCGCGTACGAGCCGAAGCTACCTGATATAGACTCTCCCACAGGTACGTACGAGCAGAGTTACGACAACATGCCGTTAAAGTAAGACTGAGCACGGGGACGCAGCGGTGCCCTCTGTTGCCCTCTTTCGGCCGCATGCGACTGGTGTAAGCGCTCGATGCTTTTTGCGGATGCGGCATCTTGTCTCAAGACGAGAAAGGACAAAGAGCAGATCAAAGCCTGATGGCTTCAAAAAGCGACAACCACACAGTCGCATGACTACCTCAGAGTGCAGTCAAAGAAGACATCTCCAGCCGGATAGCACTTTATCGGCTATCCCATAGGCGAACATACAGAATTGAGATGTTCCAAGGTCTGGCGACTCTGCCTACCCTGTTGGTGATCGACAGTCTCATCGCTCTTATGAGATACAGAAAAAGCAAAATAAGAAGAAGGGAAGAAAGCTCTATACACCCCCTTTTCTCAATGCAAGTCTATCAAGAAATTCGATCAAGGTCAGCTGCGCTTTCCCACTCTTTTCTTCCTCACTCACACTTGATCTTGATGTCGAGAATGTCAAGTATGTGTAGGTGTCTCTTTAGCGGCGTGGGACTATGAAAAGATGTCTATCATTACTTCTTTGGTGTATCAACACCTGCATACCGCCCAAGACATTGTGTACTCCTTAGAGAGAAAAGAAAAAAGGATCCTCCGTTTAGAATAGATATTGCAAAAGGATCGAATAATCCGCCATGTTTCATTAAGTCGTATCGGATTTCTCACAGAACACATGCCTAATTTTTTTTTCTTCTGACTTCGTCACTGAAGCGCATCTGTTTCTGATTCCTCATCATATGTATCCATTCATGCTCTATCCATGAGAGACTAACACCACACCGCTGGATCCATCTTCTATTTAGGCTAGACATAGAGTGTCATTGTCATCGAGATCTCTCGCTTTTGCTTCGATCGGTACCCTTTCTGGCCTTATCCCTTCTCTTGTCCCTAACTTCTCTTCCAGTTCTAGCTAAGCCTGCTGTCTACAAGGGGACAGAGTGCATCTCCTTCTGGCCAACAGAGCTGCGCGCTTATTCTGATACTCACGACGTTGGACCCCGGCGTTGACATGCATCTTCCCGGACCCGTCAGCGCGGTAGCTGGAGCCTCACGATACTGAGTGAGCTGTGACGCAATAGCAGGCGCACGCACCGATTTCTTACTTGCCTCCATGCCAAGGTTTTTTTTCCATTTTGGTCGCTTCCTTGCGTCCTTCCCCAATAGTCGGGTGAGTCAGGAGGGAATCTCATCGAGATCTGGGATTTGCTGCTGCGTTATGATTGGAGAACAATGACCCTCTTATCTGTTTAGTGTCCGCGAAAGGGGAGGGCAACCAAAAAAAGAGAAGAAAAAAAGAACAAATTCGCCGCCATTTCGATGCCGTGAGACATGCGCAAAAGCTGACATTCCATTGACTCGTTGCATGTCCTCATGTAGGACTGAGCAAATTGCTCTACAGGTTGACTTTGGTATCAGAAGCTAATGTTCATCGAAAAGTCAATCAAGGCACTGCTAGTTTAAAGATGCCCATGTTTTGGAAGCCGATGAAACAGTGACTTGAGATGCATCTGCTGCGCCATGGTTGAGCCACTGCTGACCATGACGACCTCTCTTTTTGGTCACTTCCACTACACCTACACTCGATAAGAGGCATTCATTCCTCTTTTACAGCCCTGCCTCACATCCATATGTAAATTGACCATTCTAGCATCCCATTTCTGGGGTGCTCAATGGAGAGACTCATGTAACATGCGCTGCCGCTCAACCACCTCATGATCAGCCACGCCCCCCCGTCAATCCCTTCTCATCCCGTCTCCCATCTTGTCACATTTCGCTCACAGCAGCCCATCTCGTCCCTGGCAGCCTAGCCTCAGCATGGCATCGGGCCCGTGCCAGCCGCATGGGTGGATTGGCGGGATCTTCGTACTATGACACGATGGTCCGGAAGGAAGAGGCTGAATAGGAGTTGGATGGGAAATCGTGTACTATTACTCCCCCATCGTGTTACCTGTTATTCGATAGGGATGTGGTTTTTAAACATTCAGAAAGGAATAGGTATTGATCTTCCTTTACAAGCGTTCAACTTGGCACGCATTCGCCAAAGTCCATATCCTCGAGAAAGAGAGAGAAAAGAAGGAGACACTGAAAGGGCAACAAGTGAATATCGTAAATTTGTATTGTAAGCATCTATCTGTAGATATACATTTCTTTCTTTAAACAAGCCTATGTATTAATAGGCGGGTAACAACGCCACGATGATAGTGAAAATAAAATAAAAAACCTTCCGCCTAAAGACCACTCCTGAAATAACAGTAACCATTCTCCAAAGTATGATCGAACCGAATCAATCATATCAAATCAAAGCTGTGTGGAATATGGGCTTAGGTGTATAGAGCCCGCCATATCACTCTTCTCTCTTCCCTCCGTCTTCAAGATAAGAGAGGAAAATAACAGCCCTTATTCTCTGTCTCGCTCTCTCTCCCTTGTGTCTGCCTCTCTGTCCGTCCGTCTCTCATCATTTTCGGTTCGGCACCGGAGGCGGTCCCATCTTCGTCACACCCGTGTCGACCCGTTTAGAGGCCGGCAATTCTGGCACCTTAAAACCACCTCCTCCGCCGTTGCCGACTTGCGTGAAGCTGCCGCCTTTGAACCATCGATCTTCCTCGGCCTTGCGTTTCCTATTGAGGTCGGCTCGAACCTTGGGGTCGACAAGCTCCAGGCCCTGGACAGGGGTAAAGGCCAGCGAAGATGCCGTACCGGTGGCAGAGCCAACAGTAGTCCCCACTCCTGAGGACCGTAGTCCTTTGCCCCGAAGATCCATACCGGGAGCCATGCCAAAGCCTCCGATTGACGATGCCGTGCCGCCGCCCAGTGTGCTGGCTCCTCCCCAGCCTTTGCTCTTGACGCCAATCTTGGCTCGTGTCCGCTGGTCGACTTGCATGCCTCGGATGCGTCCGTCGTTGGACTGGCCAATCATGCCCATGCCCACCGTGCCCTCGCCCATGCCGTAGCCAACTTCCTTCTCCTCCTTGCCAAACGCCATGCGGTTCTGGGCCTTGCGCAGTTCGGTCATGGCGAGTGCCTCCTTGGCCTTCCTGGCCCGGCGGCCACCTCGCTTTCTGGCGGGTTTGTCATCTGGTACGGGCAGTGCTCGCTGTCCTTTGTTTGGAGGGGGTTCTGTAAGCTTCTCCAGTCTCTCCAAGCAGGCAGACTTCAACTGCTCTCCCGTTGAGCCATCAGCACTTGAGTGAATGCGATCGACTCGTGCTGCCAAGACCAGCTTGGCCGCTACGATTCTCATCGCTTGTTTCTTTAGGTCGTTGGGGATGCCCCGAATAATTTCTGAATTGTAGAGATATCCTTGCTGACGAATTCCGATATTGGTCGCAAGACCAGCCTGTCGCTTCTTGGAGCCCCAAGAAGGGATATTACATGCCGGTGTCTTGGATAGGCCTGTCAAACCTCCGGCGGCGTTGAGAAGCTGCGCTGCTGTGAGTGATCCGATGAGGATTGTTAGATTGGGTGCAAAAATATTCATCCGCGATTGCACATATTCTGTGAGAGTTTGCTTCGCCTTGTGCAGCGCAATCATCATCTCGCAAGCTTGGCGCACTCGCTGAAGCTCCTCAGGCACCATTTCATGACCCTTGGACGTTGTAGCTTCCACCGTGACAATCATGAGCGAGGGACCGTCGAGGACGGCTTTAAGCCCAACGCCAAGAGGGTTCTCTGTCGAGGTCTGAAGCGCCTTGATGTTCTCCGCGTCCATCGGACCATTCCCAACGATAGCTACCACCTTGGCATACTCTAATGGCGTCGTGACGAGCCGTTCCAATTCGGGAAACCTAGTCGAGTAATGATCGCGGATAAACTTGTGAACCAGCGCAACTTCGCCGTCTATCATGGTCGAGAGGCTGTTTGACTGTGTCAACAGGTGATACTCGGGATGGTCTTCGATATTGCCGACGTTGGTTTGCTGCGAGGTGGGTTGCGACTTGTAATGGGTGATTTTCTGCAGTATTCGAGCCAACACGTCAGGGCTAATTGCTCATCTCGAAAACGATGTAAACGGAGCCATCCAAAAAAAGATATAAGAGGGACGGTGATGCTGGGGATGGGGGTATGGAGTAAGGGAACTACTAACCTCGAGGATAGGCTCCAGCGTCTGCATCAAGCTGGCGACACTACGAACATCTTTGACGGCTCCAAGCTGCATCTTCTCGACCTTTGCCTTGGTGGCCTCGGTATCCTCCATGTCGTTCATCGCACCAGTTGCCTCATCATCGGAGGCCTCTTCGTTTTCGTCGTCGTCGTCGACATCCATAGCGTCGCGATCGCCATTCGTAGGCTTTTCTGTGAGCACGAGGCCATCGTTCTCCAGCTCATCTGCCTCATCTCCTGAGCTTCCAAAATCGTTGAGCAGGTCGTCGGCAACTGTCGACATGACGGCGGCTGGTCAGGCTGACAAGCCTGCTGTTTTGTTATGGTCTGGATGCTTCGATAATGGAGATGAGATCGCCTGGGCCAGGTGAAGCGTGATATGCTGGATTACAAATACGTCGACTAGGTTGCCTTTGTTATTTTTTTCCGATGCGTTTGCATGAAGCTGCGAGGCTGAGAAACGAATTGGCAGCGCAGTAGACTAGCCTTGGTCTGGTGGCCCGTGCACCTTGAATGCCTTGGCAGATTCTCTTATCGCAGCGATAAGACGAGAGTTACTTGGACTGGTGCTAGCAGCAGGCTGTCTCTACTTGCAGCTCTTTCAATCCCAAATCTCGCCATCTGGGGGTGTCCAAGCAAACATTGGATTGCGAGATTGCTCTCCAGCCATTCAAGCTGAAATAATAGACTAAAACCCCTGTTGCAGAATCTCTGTCGATTTCCGCTACACGAATAATTTTGACACGATGGAGTCTTCGCGTGGCCCGCCGAGGGTCAAAAACAAGGCCGCAGCGCCTGTCCAGATCAGCGCTGAGCAGCTTCTTCGAGAAGCCGTCGACCGACAAGAAGTTCAGATCCAGGCCCCGACGCAGCGGTTTGCCGATCTTGAGGAGCTTCATGAATACCAGGGCAGGAAACGGAAGGAGTTTGAGGACTATGTTCGGCGCAATCGCGTCAAACTGAGCAACTGGCTTCAGTACGCGCAATGGGAGCTGGAGCAGAAAGAGTTTGCTCGTGCTCGATCCGTCTTCGAGCGGTGTCTCGATGTTCATCCCAACGATGTCCAAGTGTGGATGCGATACATTGAAGCCGAAATGAAGTCGAGAAACATCAACCATGCTCGAAATCTTCTTGATCGCGCAGTCACGCGGCTGCCCCGAGTCGATAAAATCTGGTACAAATATGTATACATGGAGGAAATGCTGGGCAACATTCCTGGAACCCGACAGGTTTTTGACAGATGGATGCAATGGCAGCCTAGCGAGGCGGCATGGAGCTCATACATCAAGCTAGAAAAGCGCTATGGAGAGTATGACCGGGCCCGTGATATCTTCCAGTCCTTTACCCTGGTCCATCCCGAGCCCCGAAACTGGATCAAGTGGGCTAAATTTGAAGAAGAGTACGGCACAAGCGATTTGGTTCGAGAGGTGTTTGGGACGGCGATTGAAACCCTGGGTGACGAATTTGTCGACGAGAAATTATTCATTGCTTATGCTCGGTTTGAATCCAAGCTGAAGGAATACGAGCGGGCAAGAGCCATCTACAAATATGCTCTCGATCGCTTGCCCCGATCAAAATCGAGACTGCTGCACAAGGCCTATACTACTTTTGAAAAGCAGTTTGGTGACCAGGACGGCGTGGAAGATGTTGTCTTGTCAAAGAGACGAGTTTATTACGAGGAGCAAGTGCGCGAGAACCCAAAAAACTACGATGCTTGGTTTGATTATGCCGGCTTAGAAGAAGCATCCAGAGATGCAGATCGGATTCGAGATGTCTACGAGCGAGCGATTGCCCAAGTTCCCCCGACTCAAGAGAAGCGGCACTGGCGCCGATACATCTATCTCTGGATATTCTATGCAGTTTGGGAGGAGCTCGAGGGACAGGACATCGACCGGGCCCGGCAGATCTACACCACGTGTTTAAACTTGATACCCCATAAGAAATTTACCTTTGCTAAGATATGGCTGCTTGCGGCGCAGTTCGAGATTCGACAGGGCGAGCTCGGAGCGGCACGAAAACTACTGGGACGTGCCATTGGCATGTGCCCCAAGGACAAGATCTTCAATGGATACGTTGATATCGAGCGAAAGCTGTTTGAATTTGTACGCTGCCGAACTCTGTACGAGAAGCATGTTCAGTATAACCCGACAAACTGCCAGACATGGATCAAATTTGCTGAGCTGGAGCGCGGCTTGGACGATCTTGATCGCGCGAGGGCCATCTTCGAGCTGGCCGTCAGCCAAGCACAGCTGGATATGCCAGAACTGCTCTGGAAAGCCTACATCGACTTTGAAGAAGAAGAAGGAGAGTACGAGAGGACACGCGAGCTGTACGAGCGGCTTCTCGAAAAGACTGGCCACGTCAAGGTCTGGATCAGCTACGCCCACTTCGAAATCAACATCCCCGAGGACGACGACGAGGCCGAAGGAGACAACCAGGAAGAAGAGCAGCCCATCAGCGACGAAGCCAAAGCCCGCGCTCGCAAGGTCTTTGAGCGTGCACACAAGAGTATGCGCGACAAGGACCTCAAAGAAGAGCGCGTCAGCCTGCTCAACGCCTGGCTATCGTTTGAGCGTACGCACGGCACCGAGGAGGACATTGACGCCGTGCAGAAGCAGATGCCCCGCAGGATCAAGCGCCGCAGAAGAGTCCAGGACGACAGCGGCGACAACGAGGACGTCTACGAGGAGTACTTTGACTACGTCTTCCCCGCGGACGACCAGCAGGCCAAGAATCTGTCAAACATCATGGCCATGGCGCAGAAATGGAAGCAGACAGGAGGAGATTTATCAGGGGCGCCATAAAGAGCTGGCGCAGCAGATGTTTGTTCTCTGCCGCTTGTCTTTTCAAATCATCTCTCTGCTACTCCCCTATTCATCTTCAATACTACAGCAATATTGACTACAACTCTTGAGACTCACTCTTCTCATTTTCGCTCCGTCTCATCAAATCACACATAAAATGTAAAAAAGCTTCACAGATATAAAGACAAAGAATGTATATAACACCTCAAATCGTCTGTACGCAAACAGTCATCTATGCATACATAGCATGCGGCCGTTGGATTGCATAGCGACCTGCTGTATTGCCAACATACTGTACGAGCACTGCCAGATACTGATACAAGTAGATGCACAGCGACGTCACCAAGCATGCACCCCGTCCATCAATGCCCAGACCAAGGCATATGGCGGTGGAGCAAAGACGGGGGTTCGGGCCGCATATACGGCGTTTCAAGCTAGAAGCAAGAAAGGGGGAAAATCGAAAAGCGCGCCCAAGATCTTGCTTGGTGCGACCAGGTGCCCGTCATACCAGCGATGATGTCATCGCCTATGGATGTTTGCACGTCGGAGTTTTGGACAAGGCATTCGCCGTGGGAAAATGCCAGCCATAGCACAGAGTAGACCTGGATATGAATAATTATTCAAAAGGCATCTGAACAACACAAAATATTTTTTTTTATTTGGTCTTTTTTTTTTTTTATCTTTTCATTATATAGAAGCGTAATAGCACTCATTAGCGTCAGCAGTCATGATTCGTAAATTTGCGTGAGGCCTTGTTGGGCCCCCACAGCCGGGGAAATCAATGTAAGCCATCCAAGAAACTCGTCCCTCAACCTGTTTTCCAACCCAAGAGTCCCAGCCATCGAGATCTGCCCAACAACCCTTCGTCGCCAATGCCCGTCCTGGGCCGTCTTTGCCGAAGCCGTTGCACATCCCTTCCCACTTGATCCAAAATCCGGATTTTCTCATGTCACCTAACATTACTATCGTCCATAAGTCCAATCAAAATCGCATCCGCTGCATGCCGACTTACATGGACACATGCCGCCTATCCATGTAAAATACCAAACCCGGCTAATGCATCCGAACAATTGCTGTTGACTCGCGTCGATTGATCGAAGGATGGCCTTGCTTAAGCGTATCGTTTTCTCCGCAGCTGCAGCGATGCCATCCTCTCGGATTGATTCCTTTTTCTCCGTAAAGAACAAGAGATCAGTAGCGTCGGTGATCTATAGCAAATCAATCATTATTAGTCATTCTGAATATAAATAAAACATATTGAAAGAAACACTAGGCTAGGCTCGAAAATCAATCTATGTAGTTTGTGCCACGCAGCACATGGAGTTTAGAGTCATAAATCATATCCCAATTCATAGTTACCGTGTACTTCATGAGTAAGCAAATCATATCCCGTCAAAAACATTACCAACATGAGGAATAAAGGCAATCGTATTTTACGCCAGGCCAATGGTAAAAGAGTGTTTGAGAGAGCAATAGACGGCAGGAGTGTTGTTGACAAAGCGGTGTCTCTCATCCTCCAGCATGTGCTGGTCTTGAGAGTTCAAAGACGGACTTGTAATATCCAAGACGGAAAAGCCAGCTGAGAGTGTCTCTAGGCATAGGTAGTTGCTGTTGAGGGCTGCATCTTAACGGCTGCCTCGTCTGAGAGGCGGTTGGGATAATTGAGAAACTGCGCTGTATCTGCGATCGATGAAGTACGTTTCATCTTCGCCGTCTCCATAGTATCCGCTGTTGTTTCGGGGCGATGATGCCGACCAGCTTGATGATCGTTTCCTTTCTCCAAGTTTTTTGCGTCTCTCCAGCCGTTTCTCGTGACGACGATCTTTTTCACTCCTCCACTCTCTGCACTCATGGGTCATCTCCCGGGCTTCCTTGAGCTCCGCGAGTGCACCCTTGATACCAATGGCAGCAATGCCAACCGAAGCTGCATCTTGCATAATGGCTTTGGCCTTTAGTTTTTTGGCCTCTTGTGACGAAAGTAGACCTTCCTTGACAGCCTCTTTCCGCGCTTTCCTCTTTTCCATACTCTTATAGACTCCATGTGCTGCATGAATTGTGGCAACGGTTGCAAGGCCGGTAGTTAGAATCTGCTTACCTCTCATTTTCTTAGCTCTCTTTTCATCCTCATCAGAATCTCCTAGGTCAGATTCAGAGCTATAGCCGCCTCTCCGGCGCGACTGGTCTCGAGATCGGGAACGGTCTCGAGAAGGATCGCGAGAAGCGCCGCGGTTTCTGCGCTCAGAGTCATGGCCACGGCGGCGGTATCGAGGATCATCGTAAACATGATCATCATCTCGTCGGCCAGAGTGGCGCGAGCCTCGATCATCGTAGTCATCGTCGTCGTAGTCGTTTCGTCGCCGACGGTCATCAGCGGCCACCATGGCACCACTACCAAAGCCAAGCTTGGCAAGGCCATCCCGTGCTCTGTCTACGACACTGCGGCTTCGGCTTCGGCTGCGATCTCTTGACGGGCTTCGTGAATCATAGCTGCGGTCACGCCCGCGGGACCTGGATCGATCACCGCGGGACCTGGATCGATCAAAGGCCTTCTTCGCGCCAAGAGCACCCAATCCAGCCGTTGCGAGCGCTGCGAGGCCGACGCCTCCACGACCATCCTTTGATCGTGCACGAGATCGAGAGCGGCTCCTACCGGTGCGGCGATCTTCTTCAATATCATTCCTGGAGCCGTTGATCAAGCGGTTACCAATCAGACCACCAATGACTGATTCAGCAAGACCAAGCTTTCCGTGGTCTGCTCCGTGAGCGGCATCCACAGTGGCGGCACCAGCGGCGGCCGTGAGAATTCTCTTAGCCTTTTCTCCTCTCCAACCACCAGGCTCCTTGGCGACACGGAAGGCCTCGGTGGCTCCAGCAAGAAGCGATGCAATAGCAACCTTTTGTTTCTTGCTGGCACCTCCGCCGGCTCTGGAGCCGGAGCCAGAGCGGACGCTTCGTGAACCGGGGCTACCGCCACGGCTTCGGGTATCAGAGTGCCTGTCATCGCCCATGCCAGTAAGGCTCTTCACGGCTGCTCCAAGGCCAGTGGCGGCCAAGGCACTCTCCAGAAAGTTTTTGTGGCCCTTCTTCTCCCTGCTATCGGCTTCGTCGTCCGAGTAGTATTCATCAAGACGACCATCACGGCCACGCTGGAGAATATAGTTTGCCTTTTGATCTTTCCTCGCCTGTTGCTTGCTGTAGAATTCAGCACCTTGGTAGGCAGCAAATGCACCAAGACCAGCGAGAGCGGCTGATGACAAGGCATTGCGCTGCACGGGAGTACCGCCCTCCTTCTTTGCTTCATGACGATCATAGAGTTCCTTGCCACCTACGAGCAGGGCGGCTCCGGCAACGGCAGCAATGATCTTCTCTTGTTTCGACATAGACTTGCTGTGTTTGGGCCTCCTGTCTCGGTCATCATCGCCGTAGTGGCTACCGCCATGCCTCGAGTAGCGTTCATCCCGAGTATCCAAGCGGGTTCCGTAGGTGCGGCGATATTCGTAATCCTCTTGGTAGTAGCCAGGCTCTGCAGAACGAGCACGGCGCACATCGTGGTGAACGTAGTCTCGTCCGGTAGGTGGAGGGAAGTCGCGACGAACTTCCTCTACAGAAAGGCTGCTGTCGCGGGGATCTGCGCGGGGGACGAGATCACGGTTGCGGACAGCCTCGCTATATTCGCGGTTATCGAAGTAGCGAGGGTCGCGATCATCGACTATTTCCTCACGCAAGTAGCGACGGGAATAGTCATAGTCTTGTGGGCTGTGGTGAGCCATTTGGATAAGAGCTGAGACTGCGCTGTCTCCTATGCAGAAGATGCTTGTTTACGTGTAAGTGCGCTGCTGGCGGGGTAGCTGGTGTAATATGCCGCACAAAGCCGTGGTGGAAAACAAAAAAACTGCCGATTATTGCGTGACTGCGTGAGGGATCGATCAAGCAGCGCTGTTGAGTGCTGATATTGGCGCTGGTGCTGCTGGTTTTGGCGTTTTGGCGTTTCGTCGTACTCAAGCAACTGTGCAGCAGAGGATGACGATAGAAGCAGTGTTGGAGAAGAGTCAGAAGACAGGATGTGCAAAAAGCAGGACCAAACGATATTTGTCGAATTGGGGCCTGGCAGGAGGACCTTGGCCACAGAGCCTGCATGAAGCGGCGGGGCAAGACGTAATGGCGACACACACGACCGGGGGAAGGAGCAAGCAGAGCGCACCCCTGTCCTGCGTCTTGCCTTGCCTGACATGGGAATGACCTGCTCGCCTCGCGTCTGCCCTGCTGCTCTGCTCTGGAGTGGGCGATGCGATAGCGCGGCGAGGCAGCCTGAGCGGCAGAATTGGCGGCCTTTTAGTGAAGACATCTTAGGTAGCAGGTCTCTCTATGCGTTGATATGATGGCATCGACTGTGGCACAGCAGCTGCGCCTCATGGTTCGGTATTGGATATTGCATTCTGTACGTGATGGCTCTGCTGGCGGATCAGCGAGGTAGACTGAGCTGCCTCTTCCTCTTCGCATTAACGAGACAACAGAGATTCATTCTAGCTATCCAGCAGAGCTCTCACCAACAGCAGACTCGGGCGCGCCGATCACGCCCATTTCGCCCTGTGACTGCTTGCACCGAGCTTCTGCCCATTCTAGGCTGTTCTACGTTGGGCCTCCAGCTCCAGACTGACCTTTCAGCTGGGCACCAAGAGCTGAAGCGCCTTGACTCGCTTTTGCTTTGAAGAAAGTGGTACTAGTAGTTATCGCCGTGTCTCTAGCAAAAAAATGACTTTCATCCCATCCCAACGCATAACAACCCAACAGAAAGCAACGAAGCCTCAGTCAGGGTCGTCATCTGATAAGCAAAACCTGACGTCCCTGAATGAGCCTTCGTCCATGCCGTCTGAACAGCCTCTCGGGACAGCCCATAGCACCCGTCCGCCCAAAGCAAACCTCAGCGCCACATGAAGCCGTCAAAGTTCAGCGCCTCCTTTTAAAATCCATCTGTTCTGTTCTTCTTTTCTTCTTCATACGTTTCGACCCCGCTTTCGTTCTCCAGCCTTCTTGCCCTCTCCATCTTTCCCTAGCCACAAGTAATGCCAGCCACCCGAGACTCGATAGTCATTTAGTCTTGGATGTGGCTCGTGACAATATTCATTGGCTGTAAATGGCTGTGGCGGGCAAGCCACTTGTCTTTTTGCTCATGGTGGAGGGGCTTCTGCCCTTGAAGGGATATGATGTCATGTCAGCATAAGGCTCAAGCAAAGCGGATCTCGCAGCTTTGCGCTCGCTCGTTGGGTACGTACTTTGTAATTTTGTACGACAGAGTAGAGACGCCTTGTAAACCAAAGACGTGTAAATCTGACCATTATAAGTACAACTGCAGCTATTAAAACCAGCTATGGCAAGGTACTTATCCTATATCTGCTCTGCCTCTTTGTTAACGTGAACAGAGAGGATGAGTCTTTGTCCCTAATCCAGCCTAGCGCCCTTATAGCGGCCTTGAGCTGAACTTAACACACGAGAAACACCTTTAACTCAGATATACAATGTCGCCTGGTGTATACCAGGAAATAGTAATAGTACCATTGCATGACTGATTCAAGAAGTGACAAATCAAATAACAGATATGCTTTTTGCGCAATTAAGCAGCCAGATCGCGAGTATGTCGCGACGTATGTGACGAGGCTCCGGCTGAGCAACCATCTGCATTCCATCTAAATTGTGTTGTGGCCACTTACGAGTTTCGAAAATCATGCTACTGAGGCGTGGTTTCTCTTTCATTTCTCTTTTCTTTTCAAATTGGTACAGCAGCTGTAGAGATTATTCACCAAATCATTGCTCCAGCAGATAGGCTAGGTCTCCAAAGATGGCGCCTAAGCACTGCATCGCCATTATTCTAGCCGCGATCTCTCTCGCCTCAGCACAAACCTTTCCGTCAGTTCCTCAACAATTCAATCTGATACGGGAAAACCCTTCTCTCCAGTCCAACTAATTTAAACATCTCCATTATGGGCGCAGACATCCAACCCGCCTCCTCAGCAACCCAGTCCAGCCTCCAGGCTTCTCTGACGATCCTGCCTTGACCACGCCTAGGCCGCTTCTCATCATAACCCCGCCGGAAGTGATATATGGTGATGTAGGGAGCACTTCAGATGATACACTGTAAGTGATTGAATGTTGAATTTGACTTGTGTCATCTCGTTTTAATGATATCCTAGCACCCCAGAAACAACGGTGCCTTACCAAGCCGAGGTGCCCTTCGAGACTGATGCGCCTATCGAAATCACCACGACAACAACATCAGCAGTGCCAGCTATACCACCTTTACCAATTGCAACATCAACCTCGTTCCCACCAATTACGCCATTGCCAACAACAGCTATAACAACGGCATCATCAACGACTACGATTACTACGACTACGACAACAGAAGACGCAGAAGCCCAGGTCGCTTCCACCTCCGTCGATCTCTCTCCTATCCCTTTCATAGGACCTCGTTTTGTAGATAAGTCTACAGTATCTTCAATGGCGAACCCAGCCTCTATGCCAACGGCTTTCACCAGTGCCGCTGCTGGCCTCATCGCTATTGTCGGGCTAGCTGTGGCCTTGTGACTTCGTAACTATATTTCATAGATCCTATCAAATATTCGCGTTTTTCTCTACTTCTTCTCCTTCTCTAAGGTAGACATTTTCCTGGCCAGGTATTCGTCTCGCATGCAGCAAAGGCAGTCAGTCGAATAGTAGATGAACTTCATAAGATAGAGGAAACTAAGAGTGCTATCATAAAAGAACAATAAAAAAGATAATTCATGCTATACACATAATATCCATTTTAACATAAGATTATGTAGGCTACTAATAAGTATTATGCTCAAAAATCGTTTATAATTTACGTGAGTATACGTGTAAAGTACGTAGAGAAAGCCCGTGTTGCCTTAAAAGACTCGATGACTGAACTTTTTTTTTTTGGGTTGTATTATTCTTGAATCCTAATCGTACAAATTGAACAGATCTGCAGCAACATGTACCACGCTGTCTCGCATCAAAATGTCAGGGACAAATCCAGCCCTGAGAAAAAAAAAAGGACAACAACCCTCCAGAAATACGAACTCAAGGAATCGAAAAAAAAAAGATGTGAAAAAAAAAAAAGAAGTTCTCAATTTGCAACCATTTTTACCAAATTAATAAAGTCCCCACTCAAAATACCCTCGAGCGATTTTTTTTTTTGTAAATTCTTTGCTCGTAATCGTCTTGCCTTTTCATATTTTTCGGTTTTTGCCCCCATTTTTTTTTGTATCCGTCCATCGTTTGTCTAGCGAAAGATGATAATGATAACAATGAATGAAAGATCGTTATGGAAATCCTTGTGCGTTTCTCATCAATAGCATGGTAGCTGATCGTATGTCGAACTATGCTTGGGGATGCAAAAAAACATGTATCGCCAGTTCATAAGCCCCTCCGAGATCCCAACAATTGCAAGACTAGTGAGTTGTAATCCAAATGCTGTGAAATGAAAATTTCTCCTGAGCCCCGGAGGCGTGTAAAGTTATCGGTCCTCTACCACAAACCATGTCAGAGTCACGATGGCTGGGGATAAGCTTTCCCGCTTCAACACAAGGTTTCCACTGCCCTCGCCCTCGAGCGGTGGCTCTATTTCCTACCCACAAACTTTTTCTCGCCCTCTTGCTTTCTTCTTCTCTTCCAGATGTTTTTTTCTCTCTTTTCTCTTTTATCAAAATAAAAGAAAATCCCAAACCAGAATGCAAGACGCTTTTGCTGCGTTGTGCTTTCCAGGCCCAAACTGAAAAGACAAGTCTCCAGGGGTATCTTTCCCCCCCCTTTTTTGTAGTGCTTTCCTTGTATAGGATCGCGAAACGCCCCAATCTCTGCCATCTGCCGCCTTCATCTGCGCATATATACACATGCAAAAGGTAAAAAAAAAAAGAGAGAACGAATCCCTCACAAAGCCAAAAATCCTCAAATAATTCACAGTTGCAACGCTTTTTTGTTTTGCCGTTTCCCTTGCCGAGCCTTAGCCAAGAATAGCCAGGCAGAACTGTGACGAAAGAAAAAAAGAAATCGTTAAAATGCGTTGTCGCTCGAACCGGCCAAGGAACTGCCATGACAAGCTGTCCGAGCCTTTCGGCTCGGTAACAAAAAACATATATGCAGGAGGTGCCTTCAAGGCCATCCACCCCGAAACCATAAACGAGAGCTTCACCGGCTAGCAGAAGCGAAAATCACATTCGCCAGGGTAAAGTACAGCACTCTGTGGCACTATTTACTCGTTCTGTACCCCGTTTGTTGCCTTAATAGGGGTCTCGGCATGCCCATTCACCGCAGCCTCACCGAGCGGAAGGATACCTGTAGGAGCAAAATCAGGCACGTCAGCCGACAGCTGGCTAGCGCCAGCAAAGCCGTTCATGTGGCCGTTAACATATCCGTTAACTCCTTGGTTGGCAATAGATTCGTCGGGCAGTTGCTGGAACGGGGCCTCAACGTGGGCTGCATAGGCAGGTGGCGATGCCATGCCAAATGGGACAGGCATTCCATTAAAATGCGGTGGCATCGGCACAGGTGCCGTCCGGTTCTTGTATGTGAATTGAGCCGGTCCGTGGGTTTTGGCAAAATCCTCTCGGACATCCATCGGCAGGACAAAGCTCTCCCAAGATTCGCTTCGTCGCACACGCTCAACGTCGTCATCGCCAACAACGAGGTCGACCTCGGCTGAAAGCTCACAAACCGCACGAACCATGGCAATATCGGCAGAGAGATCTCGCACACGCTTGAAAGAGGCAATGAAGTGCAAGGGCACGAAACCTTGAGAGTCCATTCGTGCACGGAGATAGACATCCTTGCACAAGTTCTCGATCGAGAAATAGTACTCGACCTGGCTCTTCAGTACTGGTACAAGCATGTTGTCCCAGTAGGGCTGCTGGAAAGGCATAGCCGCCATCGGTGTCATTGGATACTCGTAGGGGCCAAACTGATTTTGAACCTGAGGAATGCGTGTTGATCCATTGGGGAGAGACATGCGATGGTAGTTTCCAGCGTTGTTTCGACCGCCTCGGCCACCCCTCTGGTTCGGCACGAACATCTGACCATGGCCGCCTTGTCTAGCTGGCGGGCTATAGGGACCTTGACCTCGTCCGCCCATCGCGCCAGATGAAGAGAAACTGGAGGCGGTATGCTGGTGCTGGGCGTTGGCAGGATGGTGTGCGCCACGTCCGCGGTATGCGCCTCGTGGTCTATCATTGCGGGTTTCTGTTCGTTCACGAACGGCATGACCCTGCTCCTTAAAACAAGAGTATTAGTACATCATTCCAAGAAAACAGTAGTGAGATCGGCACGAAGCCTTCCTTCTTCTTCCCTCTTCGAACCCCCTCCCCAGTTGCAACTACTGATTATGAATTACTTACATTAGAGTTGGATGTGGCATCCTTTTTCTCAGCGCCGGTTTGGTTCACAGCTTTCCTCTGCTCACGTGGGGTAGACATGTCTGTCGATGCCCGCTTGGTAGCTTGAGGCACAGAAGCACTTCGGTTCGGGCCGTTGGCACCATCACGAGGGCGGTCCTTGTTGCTGTTGTTGCCGTTGCTGTTCTCGCTGAACTTGCCTTGGTTGGCAACGGGGGTGGTGGCCTTGTCACTGGCGTGTGATGACCCCGTAGCCCTGGGACCGTTGGCGCTTCTGGCTCCACCACGAGGCTTGGAGTTACGCATCTGAGGAAGCTGTGTTTCGAAGTTGACGCTTGGCACATAGTCCATCGTAACCCACTTCTGTCTTGGCTTTGACTGAGATCCATCTTCTGAGGCATCTTTCTCAACGCGATCGCCCTTCTCAGCGGGCTTCTTCTTGTCTTCTTTGATGGCCGTCTCAGGAGTGGGCCAAGCTGTCGTGTCGGCAACTGAAGGGGGAGCCTCGCCTCTGCTGGCATCCTTGTCCGCTGCCCTTGAGCCGCGGCTGGCATTCCTCTCAGGTCGAGGGGCATCGACCGGCTTTCGAGGGGCTTTGACGCCATTTGGTGCGCTATCACGCTGGCTGACGGCGGGAACACTGCTCTCGGTCGCCTTGGAGGGCACGTCAGACTTGGACACGCCGTTGGTTGTTTGCTCTGATGGCTTGGTCTTGGCCTGCGCTTCCGCCCGTTGCCGCCATATATTGACAGATGGAATGGGCGCCTCGAACAGCTCAACTTTGGGGGCCTCCTTTTCAGGCTCCTGTTCCTTATCCGCCGCTGATTGGTCATTGGCTTGCTTTTCTGCCGCCTTAGACTTCTTAGACTTCCGCGGCCTCCTGGAGTCTTGCTCGTCGACCGATCGTGTAGTGGTGCTCGAGGACCTCGTGCCCTTGTCGCCTCGTCGCCATGGGCGATCTAATCTGCTAGATTCATCATCTCGCAGAGGTTCACGGCGTGTCTCTTGGACCTCCTCGGATCGAGCTTCGACCTCGGAACCAGCACTGCTGATAATATCTTGCTTTCCTGCGTTGGCAGGGGAATCGGCGCTTCGGACGGCGGCAGTGGACTCGGTCGCGCTTTCGGCGTCTGTGTTAGCCTTGGGCGCGGTTGCAGATGGCTGAGAGTCCTGAACAGGCTGTCCAGAAAGGGTATTTGATGGCACAGTGCCTTGGCCCTTGGCGGCCTGCGCATAAGAGAAAGCTGAGGCGGTCGCCATTTTTGATGGAACCGAAAGATGAGAGGGAGAGGGGAAAGAAAAAGAAATAAGTTGGGAGAGAGGCTGATGACTTTCACAGATATAAGAGTGAGAAATCTCGGCGTAGTCCCAAAGTCGCACTTGGCCCGCAGTCAAACGTATTCGCTAGAAGGCAAAAGTTTCTAGAGAGATTCGTTTGGCGTGTCTAAAGACGCAAATGATGCACCAGAAACACAGCCTAGGAGACCAAAGGCAATTAATTTCTTTCGTCGCGGTGGATGATTCTCAGAACGAGAAGCAATCGCGTATAAAATCCGTAGCTGTTAAGCGGGACGGTCGTCTCTTGAGCCCAGGCAAAGGGATCAAGATCACGTCGGTAGTGGCGGAGGGGCCCGAAAACAAGAACCGGTCCAGAACACACACGAGGCGGCCGGTCGGCAAAAGGCGCCTCAAGGCGGTGGCAGTCGCGCACTCAAGCCTCCAAGTGTCGCACGTCTGGGTGGAAGGACAAAGAAGCAGGCCGAGCACAAGTCAGCCAGCCCAAGCCAAAGGGAGAGCGAGAGCGAGAGGTGACAAAATAGGCTGCCGGATTGAGGGTCGAGGGTGACCGGGGTACAGGAGGAAGAAGTTGCTGCAGCGAGGCACGCGGGCAATGCAGGGCAGAAAAAGAAACGAAAAACCCAGCTGCGCTCCGGGACAGGACGCGGCGCAGCCTGTGAAAGACGGTCAAACAGAGGCCAACCGGCGCGGCAATTCTTCAGAATTGACTGGGCAAGATGGTGGTGAAGAAGAATGAAGAGGGCACAGAGCGCAGAACGAAAAAGGCAAGTTGATAATTTTTCGTTGTGTGAATAATAAATTTTTTTTTTTTTTTTTTTTTTTTTTGGTTCCCCTCTCTTTCCAGACGATAGGGCGCCCAGATGGGTTTGGCGGATTTGGCGGGTTTTTTGGGGCCCAGGACAGGTCCTGAAAGCGGAGCGCTGAGCGGCCTAAGAGTTACAGCGGTCTCCAGCGGACGACTTGGTGCTGGGTTACTGCGTGCAAGTTGGCCCCAGTGGACCTATGGAAACGCGCTGTCAGAGCGCTGGCGGTTCCGAGCTAGCGGTAGTATCGACGCCTTGAACCCAGAAAAAAAATTCAATTCAATTCGGAAGAAAAATAAGAACAAAAACTGAAAAGCCCTTGCTCCGCGAGTATGATGCAATTCTATTTGTCTGACTGAGGGCAGCCCTTGGGGGCTTTTCTGCGGCCCACACCTGGATAATGTAAAATCGTTCGCTGCAAGTGGAGTGACTGGAAATGCGCGAATATGAATATGGCTTGTGCAAAGTCAGCCGAGCGAGAAATCGGGTTAAATCGGTGGTTACTTATTAGGCGCGTTCGATACTGGGGAAAAGGAAAAAGAAAAAGAAAAAGAAAAAGAAAATGGGAGGGACAGAGAAAGAAAGATGCCGAGTGTTCTTGTTCTCTTTCCTGGAGGCAAAGGGCAGGATCGAGGGCTCAAGCCAGGCACTCCCGGCTTCGAGCTGAGTAAATAAGCACCTTCTTTTTTGTTTTTGCTTTTTAATTTCACTTTTTCATATTTTCTTACACTTCGTCTCTTGTTGCCATGCTACCCCCGAGAAGACTTGTTTGCTGCTCGGATACGAACCTACATCAGCGCAACAGCGAATTGCAGGCCTTAGAGACCAGGCGCCGGCATGAGACATGCGTCGTTAGTGCGAAAGGGCCATTAAAGTTGTGCGTGGCTTGGCTGTGATTTGTAGCGGTACATGTACGGGGGGGCACTTTGCGTTTTAACAAAAAGCGACAGCGACCGAGGGCCAAGCGGCAAGGTCAGTAAGGCAAAGCATTCAATCAACCATGTTCTTTTTCAAATAATACTGTAAGCGTCTAGTCTCTCTTTGAGGGCACGCTACAGCCGCGGGAATGCGTTGCGTTTTGTTCGGGGTATGCAGTCGGGTCGCAGGCAGCTCTGATTGTGGGCGGTCCTCTTCCTATTGGCAGCCCGAAGAAAGGCGAGGCTTTCGACTTTCTCCTTACGGCCGTGCATGTACCTCTCTTTGTTGCTTGTTTCCGTGATCAGCAGGCTGTGTGCCGAGCCGGGAGATCGCCCGCGTTCTCACGACACAGCCTGCCCTTTTATCATGGACAGTATTCTCGATCAATTATATCTTTGCTGGTACCTACCCTTCAAAGAGAATATATATATCTCTTATTCCTTATCGCCCTTATCGACAAGCGATATCCCGCGATCGATCGTAGAGGAGGGCGGGCACTTATTATTTAAATCTTCTGTCAACGTAGGAGAATAAAAGTAGACGCCGGAACTGTTAGTGATGATTGGCATGTTCTGTCTCCTCTCTTCCCCTCAAGCCTAACCCAAGGTACATCAAGCCTGGTATTTGCCGTGCCTGCTTTTTTAAATCTCTCATGCGCCCCATGACAAGGTAGCGGTACTTTTAAGTGTGGAGGAGCACACAAGCAGGAACACGTTTGGTGAGACGCAAATGCTACCACCTGTGCTAATTCTAGTAGTAATAGTAATACGGCAAACCTGCCTGACATACCATATTACGAGTAATACGTACGTGGGCCGCAGTCATCGTAAGAGTCATCTTTGCCGAGGCGCCTTGTCTCATACCTAGCGGCCGATTCTTGCTTGCACGCACATTTGACCACCCACCCTCCTTTTTGCGGGCGTCACAAAAGCGATACCAGGTCAAAAAAGGGCAACTTGAATAGCAGACCGCAGCAGGCTCATCTCAGCTCAGTTTCCTGTTTCCGCATTTGCACAGATGCCCCTACATGAACCTGGTTTTTTTGTCCCCTTCCCAGTCCAGTACAGGAACTTACGGCCATGGCTCCTCCGGCGCTGGCTTGCGCTTTGTCTGGCCATGGGCACCTTGATGTAGTGCTACTAGTACCTTTGGTAAAATAGCCACGACCACTGTTACCCGGCATTGGGATAGTACGGGTACAGTTTGCATACCAACCAGCCTCTACCTTAGGCTGCAGGACGTATGTCAGAGCTGCGGCACTCGGAGATGGCGCTCAACAACCAGCAGAGACAAAAACGGCGTTTAAGCGGCGCACCGCTCTGGCACGTTGCAAAAACTCTACTATAGTAGCACTAAATTTATGCTCATTTGGACGTGCGGCCTCTCCCATTCGACGTGCGACTCTGCTAAGGTAGGTACCGGCGTGTTGCGCATCTCATTCCATTGTTATCCTGTACTAGTACCTGGGGATCGTCCAGCATGACAGCCCATCAAAGGGATATTGGGTGGTACAGAGCGCAGAAGATAATCAAGATGGCCAATCAAAATCATGCCTCCTACCGGCTGCTGCTGTATCCAAAGGCTTTTACCATGGCAGGTGACCTCTTGCTGGCGGTCCATTTTGCCAGTCTATATGCGAGTTCCCGGCACGTGGGTGAGATGTGCCGTGTTTTTAGTCCATACTCGGGGAGATTTATGCATCAGTAGGCCCCTAGAGGAGGGTATTCTTATGCATCATGTTGAACTACGGATATCGGTAAATTTCTAGATTATATATGTTATGCTTCTTATCAGATTTGCGCGCGCTGCTAGAATGGGCCATTTCTCAGCAACTGGCTGTTCATAAAATGGTTTTAAAGAACTAGCCAGGCTTCTCACATGATTGCATATATCCATAAGCATTATAAAGTAAAGTAACAGAATCCTATCAAAGGAGCATCATGGGGAGCACTTTTATATCGGTGGAATGATGGAACCCCGCTTGCTAACACGTATTGGCTAGCACTCACCCAGAAAGCCATGCGGTTGCTTGTCTTGCTCCGAACGAAGTAGCCAGGCGCAAACCCGTGGAGCCCATCGGGAAATAGCTGACCAGATACCAAATCAGGGCAGCAAGTTGAATCAATGACGCGAAAAGGGTGAGGATGGTGCTATGGACCTTTGTTGTGTTAGCATACCTCTCTCTTCCTCGTCATCTTTCCTCCCTGTTGAGATCTCAACATACCTTGATAGCAAACACGAGGGTCATTGCTATGGATCCAAAGTAGGCAGCGGTAAAAGGTAATCTAGGCGCGGAGAAAAGGTGATAGATGTAATTCATAGGTCCCATAATGGCAGCAAAAGATGCCAGGAAGAGTGCCGATCCAACCGTCCATCTAAGTGGGGGGTTAGCGCTGCGCAACTGCTCGTACAAGGGGTATTGGCTCCGGCAGGTATAGACGCATGCAGGTAATTCATGCAAATACCGTCTACCGAGAACTCCGGCCGTGCATATATTGTGTGCATGCATGTGTGAATAGGTGTGGCAGGTGTCAAGGTTGGATTGTTGGGGAGCAGAGGGGTCGAAGCAGCAACAAAAGGTGGGCGAGCAACAATTGTCAAGGGGAGGTAACGACGTCATCCAAGACTTACAGAATCACAAATTTGCGTGGTCTCAGAGAAAGGACAGGGAAGAGAGTGAAGCAGATGACGAAACAGGCAGCGGCAGCGAGATTGCAAAAGGCAAATACCAGCATGCGGTCCCATCGACTCACTACTCCATATTAGCTACATGTAGCCACGAGGCGTAGCATCTGCATCACATGCAGCATCTTAAGTGCGAGCTAAGGCTGCAATGCACATGTTTTCGCCTGCAGGGGGGGTTGCCCGCGATGTGGGTGATGGGACAATGCCCAGATTGACTCACAAACGAACCAGCCTTCCTCTTCTTCACGCCGACTGGGCGCCGGCAGAGGCGCTCCAGGACCTTCCGACGTGGGAAGAACCGTATAACCACGATTTTGGAAAGGATTCAAACTCTGGAGAGAGGACAAGAGACCAGATGATTGTTGAGACGTTGTGATGGGCGCATCTTGACGACGACTCCAGCCCAGGGAGTTGATGGAATCTCGAAAACTCGCGGAAGCCATATTACGGCCGAAGATGGTATCCCCCAAAAGTTTGACAGCAGCAGCAGGCAAGTAAAACACCCGATCGACACGGCAAAGCCTCGAGGTAAACGGCAAAGGCAAGAAACAGATGGGAGGGGGGCCTCTTGTCTCTCGATCAACAATAGCAGATAGATGACAGCCCTAAGAGCTTAGAAACTGCTAGCTCCACTAGAGACATGGTCAGTCAGGGGGGCATGATCAAATATGTATAGAAGCGCAGAATGTGGCTTGGGGAAGAGTAGCTTGACGAGACACTGGCGCAAGCGAGATGGGGGGTGGACGGGGCGAGAGAAACCTACCGACGCTGGAGCTGTCGTGAGGCGACAAACGGGCACGAGGCAGCGGCCGCGTCGGGAGAGATCGCGACCGCGCGTACCGCTGGACGAGCACGGGCGGCAATGGATGGTGGGGGAGAGCTAGAGCAGCGGTCGAAGCGGTCGAGGGCGTCGACGATGGCCAGAGCAGGTCGGGATGTGAAATCTGGCAGCGGGAGCGAGATGTTTGACGGGTGGAGGTTTGAGCCAGAAACTGGGGGTGTGGGATGGAAGTCGATACGTCGTTGGAGGGGGCACATGATTGGCAGCACTGGGGCCAGGGCGCAACTACGGGGTGGTAGCACCGCTGGGGTTCAGCGAGCTCAAGCTCTAAAATCTCCCCAAGGTGAGAGTGCCGCTAGCGAATGCCGCTCACCTCGGCATGGGTAAGACGATAGCGATAAGGACACAACGTCATTGAGCACAAGCGAGCATGTCTTGGTGCAACGGCGATGGGGCATGGCAGCGTGGGGGAGAGGTTCTGGCATTCCATGAATGCAAAAGGTGTTTTAGCTGGGCCTATTTTTTGTTTTATTCCCTCCTTGTTGATCGCTTTCTTGAAACGGCAGCCTATCGTGAAAAGGCAAATACCTGCCTTGGGTAGTTGGCCGGATGAGGCTTGAGTTGGCTGCAGCGCCTGCCGCTCCGTACTCCGTATTCCGTACTCCGTATTCCGTGTACACCACACCCAGACATATTTAGTCCTGTTTATCTTTGGCGAGCGTGCCTGAACCTGGCTTGATCTGCCTACCTTAGTTATGCGTACTGTATGTACCCGACACTCAGCTCAGCCAACACGAAGCACCGCCACGGTTGAAGCGGAGCCTGGAGAATGAAGCAGAAGAGGGCAGAAGAGGGCAGAAGAGAGCAGAAACAGAATCGTCATCGTCATCGACATCGTGGCTGACCTCTGCAACCGGTGCCTTACATGACCGCGTGGCCAGAGCGGTTCTGGTTCGCGGAAGGGCTAGGAACGCATGACCAGGCGAGACATTGCGATGGTTCATAACGGTGGGCGATGGGAAGAGGCCCCAGGTTTATAGCGAGAGACACGGTTGATATCTCAAGTCACGCTCGACCTGGTTCCTATGCGCTTCTCCCCCTCCCCTCCCTCTTTGTAGGTATGTAGCAACGGGGGGTGTGGATGGTGAAAATAAGAGAGAGATGGGTACGGGCCACCATCTCGCGCGCCCTAGGCAAGTCAGAAGACGAAGCAAGCATCGATGCTTTTCCCGTATTGGAGTCTCGGTATTTTTAGCTACCGGCAACGAGTATAAAACTGAGGCTCGGGTACCTTGCTGCCGAGTTTTCGAATGGAGATTTTGAAATGATCCATATTCTGTATCATTGTGCATCTGTCCGCGCTACCCATTGCTTTATTCTTCTTTGGCTTTGCCTTGCTTAACTCCTTGCGTCTGCCTCTGTCCAAAAAAAAAAAAAAAAAACGCCCGGAACAGGGAAGGCAACAAAGCACAAAGTTTGTATATAAAGCTGCAGCCTAAAGCTCTACCACATACTAATACCAAAAGACAGCCCGCACGGCCCGACTCATACCTACTGCTACGCATCAACCAACGATAACAGCAAGTTACATAGGTAGCTGCTACTAAGCTTTGGCCCGTCTTATCACGTACATATATGTATAAGCACTTGCATATGTGTATACCCGTACGAGTCCTCGAGCAACAATCAGCGCAAAATTGGATATCAGCATCAGCTACTAGACCATATCTGGGACACCACCGGCCAGTCCATCGAAAAGCGGCAACTAGAGCGAACCGAAGGGAGGGTTAGCTACCGAACCGAAACTAACACGAGTTATTGCTTTGTCTGGCCCTTTGATCGTCGTCAGCTAGGCTTCTCCATCGGGCATAATCCAGTCCTACGCCGCGTCCTTATTCGCCAGCAGCCTGGTTGCGAGTGAGAGTAAGGCTGCAGGCGACAGAGTTTAAACAGAGGGCAGAGGGCCAGCAGAAGAATAAGAATCGCAGGTTCCCAAGCACTTGACGCACCGCTGAGCGGCCTATCAGCTCATCGCGGCCACCACCACCAGGCGCACACCTGCTCTTCTGCCCATCCATCCATCCTACACTCAACTACTACTTTAAACAGCCTTTTTGCCTACCAATAAACCGCCAAATAATACACCGCGCTATTGCCGCTACCGCTACCGTGTTCCTTCGAGCCGAACAATTCACCAGCTACTGCTGCACGCTCGGCCACAAGTCCCTTCAGCTCGTCTGCTAGAGGGCGATTACTAGAGACAGATCCGAGAAGTCGTGCGTCTTGGCGTCTAGCCCATCTGCACTAGCAGGGGCATTGCTAACGCAGCTCCAGGCAAAGGCGAGAGATCTCGCCATCTTCCTTCCCCTCCCCTCCCCACCAGAACAGCAGTCGGTATTACTGCTTGCTCCAGCTGCTTTTGCACGGGGCTCAGCCAAAGACGCAGAGGCCAGGATTCAATATTTGAGCGCCCCGTCCCACCGCAAACAGCGCCGGTTGATCTTGATTTCTGCATCTCATTACTCGCCGTCTCGCTCACCACCACGGCAGCCGCTCGATACTGCATCCATACGACGCCACGCATATCCCATCTCCTGCACAGCATATCTGCACAGCTCGCATATACGCGCATCCGTTGCAGAGCTGCCGCCAATAATACCTGATTACTATTACTCTATCGGGCGGCGACCAGCTTCATCCTCCGCTGCTAGTGCCCGCAGCCTCCCCGGTGCACCGAAACTCTCTCTTCTCTCCTCTCCAGCCGAGCGAGACTTTCCAGCAGCCTTCTAGCCGCCTTGTTTAGGTGCCCAGGTCTATTTAGAGACAGTGGGCCGACCTCGCCCTTTCGTCATTGTGCTACGCGGCGCGCAGGGTTTCGCAGCCCGCTTACCAAACCAGACAGGCGCCAAGCCATCCTACCGCCGCGACGGAACATTGAAGACATATTGCATGCATACTTTGGTGCTTTTTATGAACAAGCCGACATAAAGACGTTTCTTCTGTAATTCGTTGGAGCAGTTGCCGCGCTACCCTTGCGGAATATCTGATTCGCGCGTACAAATACCGCTGAGTCTGCGAGCTACATACGATATCCTGTACGATACCTGCAACTCACGACCATCACCACCACCGTCCTAGTGCCTACCTATAACGGCATCCATACTTGGTAAGTCGAAGCGGCTGAGGTCGTCTGTCCCTCCATCCCTTCTTCTGCATCCCTCCCTCTGCATCCCCCTCACATTCACATTCACCTCCCCCGCGCAGGTGGCATCGCATCTGGGCTCGCTGCAACACCCCTCACGAGAGGTCAAAAGAACATTAGAGTCTCCCTCATCCACCCGCTGTGGGCAGATCTTGGCCCGTCTCTTCCCCTCACCACCACCTGTCCCTCTCCTCCATCCAAGGCTCAGCGCCGCACCACTTGGCCGCAACCCAGCAAGCTAATAATAAACCGCGCAGTGCAGGCCTCGCTGTGATTTGCTCCGCGCTGCTTCCACTGAGGCTTCATCCTCTCCACATCGTCATCGCTGCTTGATTTCTCACTGCGCATATTGCGGAGTCCCAAGCGCCCGTCACCGCCTGCACCCCAGCTAGTTACACAGCAGCCCGCCATTTCCGCCCCTCCCATCGGCCGGCTACTGCTTGTACCCTGCACTATTTATTTTTTTTCTTCGCACATCGCATTGCCGAACGACTTCGGCCCTTGGACTCACAAAAAGCAATCGTCGCCAGACCCCTCCGACGCTCGCATCTGAGCTCTCTCAGATCCTTTGCCCATTTGTCCTGGACACGGTGGACAAATCTCGCGCTTCGCCTTTCTGCACCAAAACGAACATCTAGCAACGTCTACTAGCAAGACAAAGGGCTAACCGTGCCCTTTTTTGTCTCAGAGTTAGTCCCTCTTCTTTTGTCAGCCCCTCCTACGTATTCAAACGGCATCCTCCGTTGTTGCTCTTCCGGCGTTGCGCCACGTCAAGCCCCAAGGCTCCGTCGTTGCCGCCGGCCCTTTGATTAGCATTCGTTGGATCGCGCAGGCTCTGGGCATATTTAAATGGGCAAAACTTTCTGACCTTTTTTTTTTCCCCTCTTGTAGCCTGCCAACCGTTCCTTGTTCAGGCATTTCTCGCCGATCTTCAAAATTCCGAGACCGCTCCCGGTCGCGCCGTCAAGCAATCAACAAAGCGCATTGAAACAGCGCATTAAAAAAACCAAACGAGCAAATAACGAAACAAAGACTTAATTCTATCTCCTACTAGCCAACTGTGAGCCATCTGTGTCGATCTAGGAATCGACCTTTTATTGCGATGGCCCAGCACGGCTTCACCCAGTTTGGGTCTGGCCCCAATTCCAGCCATATCGATCCCAACGAGTTGGCCATGTCGGGAGCATACTCCCCTTCTTTCGCCAACAATAACTACAATACGAACTCCAACACAAATGGCTTCTCGAGCGGCTCTGCCGTATTCGGCGATGATGAGCTGCTCGATGGCCTCGCCTCAGACGGACAAGCCGGCCTTCACGGCCAGGGCCAAGACTTTCATGGCTTGAGCATGACTTACCAGAATAACTTCCAGTCACACCGCGGTTCTGGGTTACAAATCGACGCCGCTCAAATGAACGGCTACTCCAATACTCCAGATGGGGATCCCATCCAGAGTCCGTATGCATACGGCAACACACACTACCGCACTCTCGGCAATCTGCAGTCACCATTGTCCTATTCGCAGTCCCCTCTGGCTGCCGCTGATATGGCAGACGGAACTGATCCCAGCTACCTCAACGCTAAAGCAAGGGCCGCTCGTATGTCAGTTCAGATGCAGAGAAAAGCCTCCAACACCAGAACACCAATGACTCCCAAGACCAATAGCATGCACGGTATCCCTATCGGAAGTGCACATGATTCTCCCGGCTTTGGCCCTCAGTCTCTTAGAGCAGACAAGTCGCCGTCGGGCCAATGGCTCCAAACCCCCAGCGGAAGCATTCCAGCCTCTTTCAATTCTGGGTTTTCGTCTCCCATGCAGCCAAACATGGTGCAAATCAACGAGGTAATGATGAAGGGCGGCACTTCTATGCCAGCCAAGCTTGGAGTAGGACCTGGTGGCGCCATGTCTACCCAAGAAATGAAGAGGAAGCGTCGTCGTGAATCTCACAACCTCGTTGAGCGTCGTCGCCGTGACAACATCAATGAGCGAATCCAAGATCTCAGCAAGCTTGTCCCTTCACACAGACTGGAAGACGAAAAAGTTCGCAAACTGATTTCCAACGGCACACCTCTATCGCCTACCCTCACCGGTGTTAACGCTACCTCTGGGCTAGCCGGACCAGGCGCTCGCAGAGCCACTGGCTCTGGCGCTGGCAATATCACGACTGGCCTTCCGATCGAGGATAAAGATAAGGGCCCTAACAAGGGCGACATTCTCAATGGTGCTGTCAGCTGGACTCGTGATCTGATGTGGATGCTACATCTCAAGCTGCAGCAACAGGAAGAGCTGATTCACACCATCGCCGACTTGGGAGGTCAATTGCCTTTTGAGCAAAGCGACGACGAACGCCGCATGCAGTCCGAGCTCATGGATGCCATAGCCAAGAACAACCCGTCAACCTTTGAATACTCCCGTACGTCTGGCAGTGGCCTCAGGGTGCCTCATCACACTGATTACCACGGCGAGCCCACTACCCACGACATGGGTGCCAATCTTGACTCAGTGGGCATCACCCCCGAAGGAAGTGGCAGTGGAGGCATGCCCGGCGATATTGGAGATGGTGTACACTTCTGGGCGGACGATGACCCCAATGGGCCCATCAACTTCAAGGAAGAAGACGAGTATGATATGGATCTCACTCAATAGATGGCTATTCGCGGCTAAGATGCTCGATATCTTACTGCGTCCGCCCATCTCCTTCTATCTTGTGTTATTGGTACCCTTTTCTTTTTTTTTTTTCCCCCTTACTCCGTCTGGCGATGTTTGCTTCTGCGTTAGCAGTCAACGTCTTGGGAAGGAGGGAATTTGCATCACTCTGGCGTTTCAAGAAGATCATGTCCGAGTGCCCATACTGGCGGCGTTTTAGGTGTCATCCATCACACCGGCAGGGCCTCGTCCTTTTTTGGAGTGATAGGGTGTTTGCTATAGGCAACGGCTTTTCTGGCACGGCCTTTTATAAATAGGATGGATTGGTTGTTTTCCCTCACATCTGTTTCTTTTTTTTCTTTTTCATATATTGCATTGCGGTACGAAGGAGTTGCGAGTCACTCATCGCTGTCGACTTTTTTCTGATACGCACAAGCCTCTCACTGTTTTCTTTTATATACATACATACATACCTTTATAGCTGCTACAGACTGTATTGGTATTTACTACAACCCTTTATGAGATATGTATTTGGTTTTGCTGGTTTTGCTTTGGCGGGCACGATACAGAAGGGACACTCTCATAGTGCTTTCCCCTATGACTGGACTTTGGGTTTTCATGCCCTCTTTATCTTTCTGATGATGGAAGGCTTTCACTTTGGTCGCTTCTTCTGAAGAAATTCTAGGGATTTGGTTGATGATTTAACTGCTGATGCACAGCCCATCTTTCCTTACCTTTTATTTTATTTTATTTTATTTTATTTTATTTTTAACTTTCTACTTTTTCTTTTTCTCTTGATTTTTTGGAGGATTACACACCTATATACTTACTTAATTTCTTTAACCTATTAACATCATCTCTTTGTATCCTCTTGACTGCTTTGCTGTTTCATAGTTTTACACTACTTCAGATACCACTTATGACCAATAAATGACTTATATGAGCTGTTTTTCTATGAAAGCCGTCTCTTGTGCCCCTTTTCAAATCATGTAACAGGTATCATTAGTGCGTATTCAAGAACTATATAGTAACGTCTAAGTATAGCAATTAATTAAGGTGCCAACACTATCCCACGTAGTTTCACCAATGTCTCGTAGTCAAAAGGTACTCCCTCATACTCGTCAACAGCGTCCATGTCTTCTTCCGCTTCATGTCCTCCTGCAGAGCGATCCTCTCCAAAGCACACCGCCCGTCAAAATACTTGCACATGAGCTGCCACGCCGAGCGGTGCTCCTCGTCCTTGAAGCGCCGCGCAATGGCAGAGAGATACCGCGACTCTTTGCCCGTGGCCTTTTTAGGGTCGACGATGATGTGCGGCGTCAGACCGGCGAGGTGAGGCGCGTCGTTGAGGGACGGGTTGGCGGTTGCGACGGGGGCAACTCTTCGGGCGTGGGCGGTGGCTTTGTCGGCAAGTTCGCGGTGGGCTTTCATGGCGATGCGCTCGAGGCGGGCCATTTCGGCGGAGTGTTCGGCTGCGGATGTGGTGGACGGGTTGGGCATGCTTGGCTGTGGCTGTGCCTGGGTCTGTGATTGTTGTGGTTGCTGCTGCTGCTGTGAAGGTGGTTGTGGCGGCGGTGATATGAGTGATGAGTGTGTAGATTGCCCATCCAGAGTGCTTTGGGCGGTATGGATGCTAGTGGTGTCGGTTCCGTCGACGGAGGAGGTGGCAACGCCAAGCTCCTCTGCTTCGATCTCGTAGTCAACCTCGTACAAGATTTCCGGCCATACAACGACATAGGCAAACGTGCAAAGCTGGGTCACCCAACCGCCTCGCATCAACCAAGCTAGCATGCGGAGATAGAGGGGTCGGTGAGCCTTGCTGGGAGTGATGAATTTATAAGGCCGAGGCATAACGGACAGCTCAGCTAGGAAAGTCGGCAGAGGCGGGGCCAGTGGAAAGGCCGTCTGCCAATCCTGGGCATCTTGAGGTAGCCTCTCAAGATCACAGTTTGGGGAGACGATGTAGATGTCACGAGGGTGAAGTGGCGGGATGGCCATGGCACGGCGCCAGAAGATGAAGTGCTGGGCATACTTCCGGACTTGATCCAGAGTGAGGGTGTTGCTTTGGCCCACTTGATAGAAGCTTGAAGAGGGAGGACCAGTTAGTATAAAAAGGACGAGTGCAGAATGATTTCAAAGACTTACGACAGTGTCGGTTTGGAAAGTCGCGCAAACTCAGCCATGGATGAAGCGGTGGGATCCCGATCATTCCCCAGCTCAGCGACAATCTTCTTTTCATCGTCTGTGAGCAGCAGAGCAAAGTTGCGATCCAAGAACCCTGGCTCTTCGAGGGCGTCCTGGCTCAGGAATGCGTTGGCCGTGGTAAGCCAGAGCCCGCGATGCCGCTCATCGTCTTCCGGAGGTAGATCCGCAACGAACAGGGGGACAGGAATCTGGACAGACGGTGTCAGGATGCCATCCACAGTATCCAGATGCAAAGTGGCAATCCTGTTCTGTGAAACAGCGTCGTAGATTTCACGCATAGACGCTGCTAATGAGGAGTTTTGGGTCAATTCTTTCCATAGAGCACTCATCTTTTTTTCTGCATCAACGTTGTTAGTTTCTGTCTTGTGCCTCGTAGCTTATAAAAGGAAAGATACTCACTTTCTTCACGAGCTCTGTCCTTTGCGGCTAAAATGCGTTTAGACTCCTTCCACACAAATTCGCTGTGCTGTTGGCTATACTGGTACGCTTTATTGACCTTTTTCACAATGTTGGAATATAAGGAGTCAACAAGCTCCCTGGTTTCATGCTTCTTGGGATTCAGAAAAAAGACCAAGTTGAACATGGTCATGGAGCTTCGCTTCTCTTCTTCCGTCTCATCCTTCTTGCCCTCCTTAGCCTTTTCTTTGCTTGACTCGGCTTTCGTTACACGCACGGGAGGGTTAGGCTCGTCTGGCGCAATGCCCTCATCAAGCTCCTTGGCAGCCTTTGCTTTGCTGGCCTTTTTCGGCTTTTTCCACTTGCCATTTTCAGGTACGTGGATAGGGTAAGAGACACAGAGAAGGGGGTCGAGAGAGAGCTGGAAGAGCTTCTTATGATAGGACCGAGCAGGAGTCAAGATGCCAGCAAGATCACGCGCTGGGAAGCCGGCTACATGTTCCCAAGGCACGACTTGCGATCCCGACTCGGTCACGTAGTGATCATCACGAACGCCGCCACGGTTCTCGGAGGGCTCCGGCGCGGGCTCAGCGCCAGCAGGCTGTGACAGGCGCTCAAAAAGCACGTCCTCGGCGTCTACGTCCTTGGCCTTGTCGGCGAGATTGGAGAGCGCCGTGACATGGGAGGGATAATGGAAGACGAAGGCGGGTCCGTCGCGAGAGCGGTTGATGACGAGCGCGACGGCCACGAAGTTTTCATCGTTGACACAGGACATGGCTGCAGAATCCGCGGACAGGAGGCCGCCTTACATGATGCGACGGCCCCTAGCAATCCCGGCTGTGGTTGTGAAGGCGCTGCTTGCTGGGGAGGGACACGAAATGAGTCTGCGCCGGCCTTGCTGTGGGAGATTGGCAGCAGTGATAATGCTAGTTGAAAGGCTACTATCAGTAGCTTGGCAGTACAAGTGCTCGTAGTATTTAGCAGCTTCGATGGCTCCCTGTCTCTTGGGGCTGCCGTGATGGCCAAGACGCAGCCTGGTTGGCGTTGACGATGGAGGTTGCTGAAGCGTTAAGCCATTGCTAACCTGCATCAAGCTGCGTGTGCTATACTTTCCAGCGCCCGCCTCATTGCGTAGGCTCCAAGTACAGTAGCACAAAGCCCTACGGAGCAACAGCCAGGTACTGGGCCCCCCAAACTTGTACCACAGCCGGTAGCGAATGCGGGGCAGCTACTAGTAGAGAAGAGCCTAACTTGCGACCCTCCGCTGCAAAGGTCCCTGTATCTCGGTGTCCTTTAGCAATTAACGCAGCAAGCACCTTACCACAGGGCATCAATACTTCTTCAATCTCAACAGGGGCTTTTTGCAGCTCAGACTCAAAATGGACGCTTCTAGACGCAGCCTCGCCAGTCCCTAGCCGATAGCAATGACGTGCCGCGCTCTGTTAATTAATTCATCCACCCATCTATTATGCATTTGTTAAAAAGGCGCAGGAGTATAGATCCGATGTATCATTTTTAGCTCTTGTCAGGCTTGACGTCAGCGCAGCGAGGAACCTCGCCTCTACACCACCAGCCGTCTGTCTATCCCTAAGGTATCTGTATCGACATACGGAGTACATCAATACAAATAACACAAGCATGCGCTCTTTAGCAAGGCGGTGAACAGATTCGTCGGGCGTCAATTTTAAGGGACCTCTGCTAAAGCAATCTAATGCCTTCCACTAGCGCAGTCACGTTCCAAAAGCACGTGCAAAGTACCTTGGCAGTAGATCCCATAGCTTGAAGGCGCTGAAAAGTACATGCATGAGACTTCGCGCTTGCCCATTCTACAGGGGTCTCGTACTGCCAATCTCATATCCGCAATCCCAACAAAAAATCGGCATCCTCGCGTGCCAACTCCAGACTGGCGTCACATTCAGCGTCCCCGTAATAGGCACAATACTTCAGCTCCAACAGCTTCAACAGCTTCTTGTGCCGTGTACAGCGTTAATCTGGACCCTGCAGGCTCGCGCATCGATAGTCCCAAAGTACCAGCTCCAGCGCAGACCCCAGGCCGATCCGTTGATTCGCCGCCCGCCTCGCCCCAAGCCCCTAATTTGGCTTGTCTCGTGGTTTCTGGCCACCATCACATGCGTACCCTTCCACAAGCGGCCCGCCCTATTTGACGCTCCTTTAAGTCTTTTCTCACACAATAAAACGCCAACGGCTGGGGAGGGCAACAGGTCGTGTGCGATTCTCCCATTGTTTGTGCGCGTCCGTCCATTCGCCAGTCCTTAAGAGGGAATACAAAAGCCTGCTTGCTTGGAGTCGCTTCAGCATCATCGCATCGCCACATCATCACCGCGCCACAGGTGCCACCTACTGAAGCAACAAAAGATATCGGCTTGGCCATTACAATATCATTCCGCTTGCTCTTGTGTTTCGAACCTCTTGTCTCACCCTCGACAGCGCAACAGCCCCTCCAGCCTGCCTGTAGTTGATGACAGAAGGACACAGAACTCCCTGATTCTGGCTTAACTTATCCTCGCAAACCTATCGTCCAAAACCCAATATAGAGATTAGAGTTGAGAAAGAACCGTTGCATGAAAGCTTCGCCCCGCGCGTAATCCATTGCACTCTGTCTATTTCTATTTCTACTTCTACCCATCTCCATCTTGATCCCTCTCTCCGCCTTTCGCCACGCCATCTCCAACAAACCATGTCTCCAGCTGCCACCACCAGCGGCGCTGCCCACGGGCACGTCAGATTTCTCCCCATCACCTACGATAGCAGCGACTCACAAGAATCAGCCCTGAGGCTCATCCAAAGCCTGTTTCCCCAATGGGCCAGAGACGACATCGACTTCATCCGCTTCACCGACGGCATCACGAACACGCTGCTCAAGGCTGTCCATCGGCTGCCGGGCCTGTCCAAGGCCGAAGTGGACCGGGATGCCGTGCTGCTGCGAGCCTACGGCAATGGCACCGCCGTGATTATCGACCGAGAACGCGAGGCCGCAAACCACGAGCTGCTGATGAAGCACGGCCTGGCGCCGGAGCTGCTGGCGCGCTTTGCCAACGGCATGCTATACCGCTTCGTGCCCGGCACCGTTGCCCAAGCCAAGGACCTTTCCGATCCTGCGCTGATTGCAGCTGTTGCTCGAAGACTGGCCCAGTGGCATGCCACAGTGCCGTGCCTACCCGACTCGGCAATCAAGGGTGAGGCGCCGGCAGCAAACGGCAGCTCCGAAGACGACGACAGCAACCGTAAAGCTATGATCATCAAGGCTGCAGCGGGCAAGCCGATCCCCAACCTCTGGTCGACTATGCAGAAATGGATCCTTGCCCTGCCAACGGAGACGGAGCAGCAGCGCGAGAGACAGGCCCTGCTGCAGCGGGAGCTGGAGGAGATGATTGAGAAGCTCAGCCAGCGTCCCGGACTGGGGCACAATGGGGTATGTAACTATTCCTTCGACCCGTCACCGATATGCGTGTATCCCTGCTAACCAAATATGTAAATGTACAGTTGGTCTTTGCCCATTGCGATTTGCTCAGCGCAAACATCATTATCCACCGCGAGCCCGGCCAGGAGCTTTCCGTGAGCTTCATTGACTACGAGTATGCTACGCCGTCACCGGCTGCGTTTGATATTTCCAACCACTTTGCCGAGTTTGCAGGGTACGACTGTGACTATGCAGCCATCCCAACCCGGTCGCAGCGATATGCCTTTATTCGCGAATACATTGCAGCATATGCCAAGCTTTCAGCCACGCCCATGGACGTACAAGAGGAGACTGATAAACTCATGCGAGAGGTGGATGTCTTCCGCGGAGTTCCCGGCTTCTATTGGGGTATCTGGGCTTTGATCCAGGCGACCATCTCGCACATTGATTTTGACTATGCCTCATACGCTGAGCTGAGACTCGGCGAGTACTGGGCCTACAAGGCTGAGGCGGACGGAAGTCGTGAGAAGAAGGGTGAGGAGAAGCCCCTTCGAGAGAAGACGTGGTCGCGAGACGAATAGAGGGGAGGCGTACCATAAAGCAAGAAAAGAAAAGAATGATGAAGCAAGGGGGGTTCAGAAGCAAACCCTGCAACCCATCCCACGCATCAGACACAGATTATCGCTGGGTAACATTAGCTAATGGACACCTTTCGAATGTGGCGGTGACGAAACAGACACACAGAGAGAGAAAGGGAGGGAGGGTTAGACGGCAACAACAGTCTTCTCGCAGGGGTGTGAGGCGCAAAGATGGCATCCGGCGCTGGTGGGTACTTGTTTTATTTTATTTTTACTCCCTCTTGCATTTTCCTTAGACACGGATTGGAATTGGCGCCTGTCTTTTGAGATGAATGAGAGAGAAAATAGAGACAGCCATGAGGATTTTTCAACGACCTTGCAGTATTACTATCACTATGGCGAAATATAGGGGAATGGCATGGCAGCGAACGGGAAATCAGATGAAACGAACGAAAAAGGCCGTGCCCTTCATTCAACATGGGCTTAGAAGCTACTACCAGCACTACCTATTACACGGTGTAGCATCATTTGCTTGAATTTCTTAACCTCTTTAAGATTTCCTTTAGTCTTAATATTTTGATCAGTATGGCTCATAGCATGTAATACCTACTCGATTACTACTAGTACTAGTATTTTAATTCCGATGAGATTCAAAGACAAAGACTGAGAGAAAAAGAAGAGAGAGAGACTCTCCCGAAACCCAGCTCGTGTTGCTTGCTTCCCACACTTGACCACTTGCAAAAGGACTAACACGCCTGCTAACAACAAGTTGCCTAGATACTAGCATCTACTAACCGTACATGGGCCTTAGTGACATGGAGAGCAGCTTTGTACTATAAAACGGCATAGCCAAGGTGGGTAGTGCTATGTAAAACTGCCTGCCTGGGTTTATACCTCGGGTGCTTTATTGACGCTAAACTGTAAGACGCATGCCGCAGGACCAGGACGCACGTACACTTTTGAGATGTTTTTACTAGCATGTAGCTATAAACCAAAGATGTGAGAAATAACGGTATGAGATCAGGTGGGAACTGCGAGATGAGGTAAAAAAAAAAAATGTTGCAAAGGGTATTGGTGGGATTGACTCCGAACAAGGCCATGTACATGTTTGAACTGACGTGATATTTGATGATTATAGACCATGGTCCATTTTTGGTGATACCTATTCATACAGTATTAGATAGATAGATAGATACTACAAACATAGAGCAACGTGTATGCCTACTTGGGCAAGTACAGCGAGAGGAGAACAAGGAGGCGAAACAGGGGTTATCCTTTTGCTGATCGATCGGGCTGTGTGTGGAGAGCGGAGTGAGCGAGAGACAAGAGACAAGACAAGAGAGGAGAGAGGTACAGTAGAGGGCCTTGCTGCAGTTGCAGACGGCAGTCAGCGCTTGGACGTGGGATAGAATACGACATTGGAACAAGACGGGATCGCTGGAGTATGGAGCAAAAAAGGCGATGATAAAAACGGGGGGGTTCAGTCAGCCTGTGTGTGTATGTATGCGTGTGTGTATGTGTGTATGTGCGTGTGCGTGTATATCGAAGAAAGGCGAATGGGGCCAAAAAGAATGAGAAAAAAAAAAGAATGGAGAAGAGGAAAGACGCAGCTGTGATAGGAACCTGGTCCTGGTTTGGGGAGCATTGACGCATCCAATGCCATGGATGGACTGGATGTTGGGACATGTCAAAATGTTTGCCTGGTGCTACCCTGACCGGGTATCGTGCCCCTCTTGCATACGAGCATGTACATACCTATATGCGGTGCATCATCATCATTGCTACGCCGTCTACAAGTATTCATGTACGAATGGAACCCGGGCTGGCCTTGCAAGGGAATACTGTAGGTATCAATACTTGTAGTAGCACTACTACTGCGTACTACCCTAGTATGACCTCGGATTGCCAATTGTAATATGACTGACTGCCTTGTTCTGTTTTCGTTGTTTGCTTTCTTCTTCCTATATTGTCGGGTCCTTTTGGTATCTCATCATCATTGTCGTTGATGCTTTCCTCTTTTTTTTTTTTTTTTTTGCTACCTTGCCACTTCATTCAGGGACCCCATATGGTAGGCTAGCTGCGATAAGTAGCCTACTTGTTTCAGTAGTAATTTGCAATACGAGAATGCGATGAGTAGATATTGCAATTTGTAGTACTCCTAGTTGATAGGTAGGTAGGTAAAGAATATCACTCACTCACCATTACACACTAATAGGGACTTGGAACTTACTCGCCAGTTCCATGCCTCAGCCACTATTCACTTCGTAAACCTATATCTACATGTAGATTAGTAGAAATACTACTCCGTACACGCACCCGTAATGTCAACACAGCACCTCGTATATGGGACCAACTTACTCGTGCCTACAAACATGCTCATGCAACTTACTCATATCGACAACAACAACAACCCCCCTTCTGCTCGTGATGCGTTGATAAAATGGCAGCATATGGATGTCATAATGTAATGGCATTACCTAGATATGGACGGTTGGTGTTTAGATAGGGAGATAGTGACAGTGGCATCGCATCGCATCGCATCGCATCGCATCATCAATGCTTGTATGCATGGACGCACATGCCCCCCGTATACAGTACGCAGTGGCAGCAGCATCAAACGACGACAGGGCCAGCATCGTCATCACTTGAGCGGAATTATGGGGACTCGAGAAAGCGGGTTTTACTCTAGGCCTGAGCGAAGGGGGCAGCAGTGCAAGAGGGGCGCCTTTTCTCGCATCTTGGCCAACCGGGGAGAGGCGAGTGGTCTGTCTTTTTCTTCTTCTTGGGGGGGTCTGACGCAGCGCTGGCATGGACAGCTGTTCTGCTTTGATTAACCAGCAGCAGTGCTAGTACTATGTACAGTATAAACTAGGATGTTTTTGCTGGTCCCCTCACACCCTCTTCGTTTCTTCTCGGCCTCTTTTTTTTCTTCCTTCTCAAGCTCGCTCGATTTTAATTTGCCAGGCTCTTGGGCTGGAATTTCCTGTTTGGGGGTGGAGCAGGTCCGGCACAAGTGTTTTAGCGTGGAGAAGGGTTTCTGGTCTGAGCGTCGGCTCTAGCCCAATGTGGGAATGATGGAGAAGGGGCATGATGGGTACTTGTACTTTGTACACACTCGAGGAGCACCGGTAGGAGATTCTGGAGTGTGGCGAAAAAGGAACGGGACGAGTCGGCGTTTGTCTGAGAGGGCGAGGGCGCCTGGACTCTGATGCACGAGCTGTGTGCGCGGGTGTGGGTGCCTGTGTGCTCGTGGATTCTGCTGGGACTGGCTGGGCTGGCTGGGCTGCAGGGTTGCAGAAAAGAGAAAAGAGAGAGAAAAAAAATGTGCCGTGGGCTAAAGGCGCTAAGGCTTCAGGTTGGACGTTCGAGAATGGCGCGGATGTGTGTTGGAGGCCACCTTGGGTCCCTGTGCCGAGTATGGAGTTTTGCTAGCTGAATTCCGTAGGCGAGGCGAAGTGTCCGTCATGGCAGATGCCGGACTTGTTGTACTAGCCTAGGGAGTGGGAATGGGTTCTGCTTTTCTAACAAGTACTTGTATCTGCTCGTACTCGTACGGTACGGTACGGTGCTAGAGTAGAGGCCGTTGAGGAACCAACATCGGTCGTCGTCTAAGCGATGTCATGAAACGGCTCTGATTGACTGAGCGGCAGAGCAGAAGACTTTGTCGCGTTCTGGATCGGCGTGTGGAGCAGCCGTTAATCCCGTACCGTACGGGACGGGGGAAAGGAGGGGCTTTTGTCTGAGAAGACGCGAGCAAGCAAGCAAGCCAGAGTACCTACTGTACAGCATCAGCATTAGCGAGAGAAGAAGAGGCAAGAAGAAGAAGCCAGAGGTGGTTTGCATGATGGCATTGCCGGCTGGCTAGCTGACCGGCCAAATCACACACCTGCGTGCTTGCAAAGGTCGCATCGCGTCTGGATCCAGGCTAGCAGCTGGACACGGCCTGCAGTCGCTGGACGGGATGGCTGGCTGGCTGGCTGGCTAAATGGCCGGCTGGGTGAGCGGGACTGGCACCGCGACTGGGTCCATGGGACGAGCAAGGCTTGCATGGAGGAGCTTGTCAAGTCAGGTCGTGGCGCTGGGGTGACAGGTGAGGCGAGGCGGTATGTGATTAAAAGTCCAAGCCCTGGAGCCCACTGCAAGGGTGGGCGGCCAGAAGCTGCGCACGTACCACGCTCAAGACGTCTTAGTACGCGTACTAGGCCAACTGCAGCACCATCTGGATAAGCATTTTGGGTTAGTAGTCGGCTCTAGTACGAGCTGTATCAGAGTTTATATACACGGGCAAGTATACGAGTGCGGGCACAGTAGGAGGCGTGTATGCAAAGGAAGAGGCAGACAGGCGTAGGAAAAAGGAAAATTTGAGGGAGCTGAGACCGATGCAAGCTGAAGTAAAGGGGAAAAAAGGGGAGAACAAGAAGATAACGAGGGGAAGAGAAATACCTGCTAACTTTCCCAGGCAGAGCAAGAGAAGAGGGAGAAAGAGGGGGAGGGGGGGGTCTCACAGGCAGCAGAAATAAGAAACACCATTTCCGGCTGCGCATTTCAGGCTAGCCGCGATGGTCATGGTGGTGCTGCGTGCTGCTGCTGTGCTACTCCATAGCGGTATAGCTGGACGGGGGGTTTCTGGTTTGTGTTTGCGTTTGTGGTGATAGACTTTTCTTTTCTGCGACTCGAGCCGGGGAGCCAACGTGCAATGTGTGGAGCTCAATGGCTACTAGCGGTAAAAAGGTTTTGATGCTATCCATCTCATGCTCATCTCCAACTGTAAGGGCACGAGAGCTGTTCTGGTGAGATTTGATATCTGACTGCTGGTACAGTACAGGTGCGCAACAGAACTTGTACTGGCCTGGCAGTGAGCGATGCTGTTGCCGCGAGCAGATGTAGGTAGGGGGTTAGCCGGGAAGATGCCGTGTGAATGAGGTAGTAGCATCTACCTATAAAAATGGGGTATACTTGTAATACCAGTATTGATTCTGTACTGTACTGCTTCCACTCTTCTCCCTTTGATAACCACGCTGCAAAACGTGCGATACGCAAAAATGGCTTGATTTTGGTCTGATTGACTGATTGACTACGACCTTCCATACCGGGTGCTGCGGACAGACGCGGGCAGATAGCTACAGTACACTGAGCACCAGACAGACACAGAGACAGGGCGGCCGATTCGCCGCAGCGGCATCAGAACAAGAGGCGATGGGTGGTGGGTGGGATGGGATGGGATGGAAGGGGGAATAAACAGACAGAAAACGGTGCAGGCGGCTTTTTTGGGGGTGGCTTGTCGGGAGCTTGTGCACCAGCCGCTTTTGCGACCAGACCCTTTTGCTTTTTTTGGCCGTCTTGTCTGCCTCCCTTGCCTGGGTTTTTGGACTTTTGTGCTTCTCGTCTGATTTTAGTGTCGCCCGGATGTATTCCGAAGCGCCTTTTATCTTCTTTGCCCTCGTTTCACCGTACCGGAGTTTTATTGCAGCCGAGCAAGATTGAGGCTAAGGCTCGCGTACTCGCAAAGTGGCACAGACAGATCCAGCTCTCCTCACGGCAGCGCGGAGGATTGCATCCTAAGCACAGATACAGTGCTCCTGTGGCCGCCGCCCACGGCTCTGCGTGTACAAGCTGGCACCCAAAGCAGATAGGAATACATGAGGTATCGTACAGTACAGGCAAGACAGATAGTGCTTGTACACCTCGTACATAGATAGACCCGTCCACATGGCATGCTCCGAGCGTCTCAGACACGGTGCCGCGTCCAGCAAGGCTGGCTGGCTGGCCCAAACACAGTGCCGTCCAACGGTCCTACTGCTGTAAGTGCTCAACCCTGGCTGGCCTCTGCTCGCTCACCCGCACCCGCATCCACCCTCACTCCCACACCCCGCGTGAGACATGCCGCCCAGGCCGTCCAGCTCGAATCATACCTGGATTATGGAGCCTCTCGGTCTGCAGAAGTGGGTGTGCGGCCAAAGCACCTGTTGGCGGCTCGAGGACTGCCTGCGTCAGGCACTGGTACAGGCGCTGTTACAGGTACTGACACAGTACAGCGACTGCGACGGCGAGGTTGCGGGTTACTGGTACGCGGCGCCGACCCGAGCGACGCCAGCCCAGGCGCAGTCTGTGCGCGGTCGCTTCCGTACCAGCGGCGTTATCGGTACTTACCGTCGGATGGCCAAAGGGCCCGTGGCTTGAGTACGCGCTACGTCTGGAGTACGACGCGGCGCCTAATCGGATGCCGTACCTGCAAGGCTGCGCCCCACCTGTCTTGTAACGTGTACCGCCAGCAATCCTCACGAGGCCAAGAAGGGAACAGAGGGAGACTGAACAAGGCCAGAGTTAAAAAAAACCGTTGCGCTTTTCTATGGAGTACCTGCCACCCGCGCACCTCGAGCAGCTTAAACCCACCCGCACCGCCCTATTGATAAAACACCCCAGCCCGCAATTCCCGCGAAATGGCCCCAATAGACCAGCAGATGCAGGGGAGGGGGGAGACCCGAAGGGGGTGGCAGGTGGGCGTGCAGCGTCGAAAGGAGAAGAAATGCAAGTGAGAAAATTGTTTGCGAGTCCGACAGCAGGTGAACAGGAAAGCAAGAGAGCAAGAAGACAAGACAGAAGAGAAGAGGAAAACAGAGAGGCTTTAGCAAAGGACGCAAGGACAGAAGACGAGATATCAAACAAGGCAAGACTAGCCCTTGGAGAGTGAGCGAGAGTGGGAGTTGGAGCGTTGTGCTGGCAGAGGAAAAGAGACAAAAGGCAAAGGCGTGTGTCCTGGCCTCCAAAGTCCATCTCAAGGGAAGCAAGCAAACCCGGGGAGCCTCCATTTGCTAAGAGGGTCTTTTTGTCCCATTCATTTCTCTTTTCCTCCTCTTCAGCTTGCTCTTTGCTGGCCCGCCTGCCGCTTTCGCCTCCTTTCAGCTGCCCTGCCTCAAGACAAGACGCAAGCCATGGACACGGCAGATTCGCCGCTGACAGCATGTTTCTGAGGCCCTGGTGATATTGTAGCCGAATAAGAAGAAGAAAAGAGCCGAAGCCAGCTGCGTTAACAACAACAAATTAAGAGCCGAGCAAATAGCATCAACACAAACAACAGTAACGGCAGCAGCAATGACACCGGCAAACGCACCGCGAGCAATGGCCGGCCCAACCCCAGATCTGGATCTCGACGTCGACGCTGCCGTCGGCCACCTGCTGGACCAACAGGCTGATATCCAGGCCAGGCTGGCCGCCCTGCTGGGCCCTCGCAATGGCTGTCAGAGACGCAGTCGCAGTCGCAGTCGCAGTCTCAGTCTCAGCCTGCCGGGAGAGCTCGACATGCTGCGCCACAAACTGCGCGTTCTCGAGAGCGTCGTTGATCACCACGGTATGTCTGTCTGGCTGCATGTTCCTCAGTCTCATCTGCCTTTTTGTCTTTGACGATGCCCCGTCTCATCTCTCCCCAACTCTATCTCAGCCCCTCTCTGCCACTGGCTTCTCTGTCTCTCATTTGCCCTCTCCAACTTCCAGCCTCCAGCACGCTTCCCACACCCCCCCATGTGCACGGTATCCTCTTCTTCTTACATCGACATGTGTGCGTGCTTCGGCCCAAGCCCTGTGTGCGCGCGTATTTCCTTCATTCCCCCCCAGCTGGTGCTCGTCTCTTCCCTTGCCTGGCTAACCGCCTGCAAGCCTGCCTGTCTCTCTCCGCTCCCTTGCCTTGATCCTGATACAGCCTTGTCCACATTTGAGCCCGGCCTCGATTGACAAGCCCACTCACACGCTCACAAACTCACACGCTACGCTTTCTCAGTGCTCCCCTCCCCTGCCTTGCCCTGCCTTGCCTTGCCTTACCTCACCTTTGCCTTGCCTTGCTTTGGCCTTAGCTGTTCCCTTACCTGCCATAATATACCGACCTACCTATACCTAGCTGTTCCGGATATAGGTGATATAGGTCCTGCATGCTTCGTACATACATCTCATACAGACATGCATGCTCCATACATGCTACCTACTATACTAGACTGGACAAGACAAGACGGGATAGTCTACATGCTGCTCCTCCCGCATATGCGTCTCGTCCTTCCCGGCCCTACATACTGACACTGCTTGCTTCATACGAGCCCGGCGTTCGTGCTGGTCCGGCAACGGAGCCCAAGTGCTGACTTGTGAGTGAAATATCAGACCTGGCTTCGCGCGTGGCCCCCTTCATGTCCGACCTGGAAGAGGCTCGCGCCATTCAACACCGCTGCGAGTGCCTCGAGGCTGCCTGTGTTCGAGATAGTAAGCTGAGACCCTCCTGCTACCGCTACTTGTACTTGATTAGCTAGCTGCCCATCTCCCGTTCTCCACGCAACCCGCCGCCGCCACCAACCCGCCTCATGCAAGCCCCCAATCCGTTTGTCAAATACTCATGCTACATCTGCCTTGTACTTCCATCCATAATCCATCCATCATCAGGCCCAAAAGCCAGCATGCCCGGCGCCGTTTCTTTAGTCCGCCTTGTCAAACGCTAACTCTCACTCTCTCTCGTCTCCTTGCTGCTCTTGCAAAACAGACGTGGATGTTGTCGAGCCCCTGAGAGGCTCTTCGCGATCGGCGCCGCCAGGGTTCGGCTCTTGGCTGGACCAGCATCTGGAGCTCCACGACCCTGTCCTCCGGGCCCAGCGGGAGCGCGGCAGCAATTCTGTATCCAGCGCTTATCCGCCTCGCTCTCTAAAGTGTTGGAACGACCGGTGCATCCACTACGTCTACGGTTTTCCCACCGAGCTTGATCGGAGCTGTCACGTCCGAATGCATGCCACTCACTTCAAGAGAGACTCGGAGCTCTCAGCCTTTAGTTCGTCGTTGTCGTCGTCGTCGTCCGTCCTCCCCTCCAGACCCAATGCCTCCGAATCGTTGGGCCCGTCGCCTCTCATGCACCTTCCACGCCCCGCCCTCTCCTCCAGGCTTCCTCCTCTCAGAATCCCGACGCCGTCGACGGAACGGCGAGACTCGCTCATAGCCTACGCATACTCCAGCCGCTCAGCAGCCCCGAGGAGTGCCATCGACGCCGATGTCGAGCCTCTCCTGCCGCCATTGAAGAGGAGCAGGGTCGACAGCCTGCCTCGATTAGAGTCCATTGGAGAGCTTCGTCTCTTCCACGACCAGCGGCCATGCCTCCGCTGTAGAGTGACCAAGAAGGAGGTGGGATATGATTCTCTGAGCTTTTGGCATTTTCCCTCGTCTCTTCATCTTCATTACCTCCTCCTCCTCCTCCTTCTCCTTCTGCCTCATCTTCTTCCCCTCTTCCTCCCTTCCTTTCTTGTTTGTCCGCTTTGCTTTGGCGCTCTCCTCCTTCTGTCGTAGACTAACTTGTTTCTTCTTCTTCCATTGAATCAGTGCGATAGAAACCAGCCATGTACCGCTTGCGCAAATCTGCCATTGATCAGCTCCGAGGACCATTGGGCTGTCATTGGGTGTTTCCGTAGCACTCTCAACGCCTTTACCGACTATTTGCTACCAGGTATAGCCATTCGGTTCTCTGCTCTCCCCTCTCTGCTCTTCTTTTGTCCCGCACCTAAAGTCTAGTTGTCCTCTCATTGTCTGTGCTCCAACCTCTCTGTGTGTCTTGTTTTCGATTTTGTTACTTCTTCCTCGTCCCAATTCAAATTATGGAAGCCCTTTTGCAAACTACCGAAATCCATCAACAGAAACACACACATCTCTGACAAGGCTCTGTAGGCTCCTCCTTCTCACAACCACAGCTCCAGACGCCAACGTCTTCCACTACGTCACCCATAAGGCGACAAAATGTAAACGACTATCTGCAAAGAATGTGTTCATTCCCGGCACATATCGGTGAACATGTCAGGACCTGCTTAGACTATCGAGATGCCTTCTGGTGGTCGGGACAGCAGTCTCAAAGGAGGCTCAACGGATACAATGAGGCGGCACATATTACCCGAGAAATGTTCGATCGCGCTCCACCTATTCTTTGCGCCATGGCCGCCAGCTGGAACTGTCAGGAGACATCGTATAGTGCTCTTGATCTCCTAAGGTATACCGGATATATATCTCCATCTCGCGAGGCCGAGGAATCACAGTATCCGGTCTTATATCACGCCAAGGTGCTGCTGCGCGAAACGGCCTTTTACTGTCTTTTTTATCCCAAGCCCGTCATCCAACTGGACCCCAACCTAGGATATCAGCCCCCATCAGACCGCCTGGATTTTACGGGAGAACACAGTCGCCTTGTTGAACAAGCCATGGTAACCTTTTTGACGGCGTTTGAAGCAATCGCTCTGAGAAGCACACCTCTTCAATCCAAAGAATGGCTGGCCGTTTTCTATTCCCTGTGTATCTTCAGTATAATTCGGACGCTCCTCATGGATCTTGCTTCAATATCCTTGCTACCATATCATACGTTTCAACAACAACAAGGCTCGCTCAGAGACGGCCCCCAGACCACGATAGACAGCGTATACAAGGCACTTGTGCACTTCTTCATCACAGGAGGACCGATGCTGACAGATGGCTCTCCCAATGACGTGCATCCAGACGATGTGCCCGCGTTTGAGCTTACACGTCGCATCATGCGCATGGATACGTGGCAAGCCCGAAATATTCGCTCCAGCACAGATTTCCTCATGACTTTGGGAGGCGGGTTCAACGACACGTTTGGGTTCCACGGCTTTATTCGGCCCGGACAGCCGGTTGTATCTCCCAGCCATGATTCTCAGCTGTCAGCACTCCAGGCTCTCTCAGCGCGTGAGCCACGCTGGTCATCCGTTGGTAGCTCTGCATACCCGCCCTCGTCTTCGTACAGAGAGGTACTTGTGCCGCGCCCGGATGCGATGGATGACGCCAATATAGACCGCGGAGGGGTTTCGGCTTCCCTGAACCAGTCTGTTCCGGAACATATTGGGCGAGCCAGGAGACATACGGTTGCCGAGGCTGCTCCCACAAACATCTTTGCTCACCAGTTGACCCCCATGAGATTTAAAACCACCTATCAAAGACCCCCTCTACGGCGCGTGTTCTGTCGCAAGTGTAATGAATACCCTGAAGGATTCCGCGGCGAACACGAGCTGAGACGCCATACAGATGCAAAACACGCGGCGCTGGTAAAGCGATGGGTTTGCTGCGAACCCGAGGGACATAGCCCGGCATCACCACAGCCTACCATTCCTCTATCGAGCTGCAAAGCCTGCGTCATGCAGAAGCACTATGGCGCGTACTATAACGCTGCGGCTCATCTGCGCCGGGCTCACTTCAACCCCCATCGCGGGGGTAAAGCTAGCGGCGATTGGCCGCCCATGTCGCTGCTCAAGGATTGGATGCGCGAAGTGAGGCAATCCGTGGCAGAGGTAAGCGGTGATGTCGACAACGAGATGTCGACTGATGGCGAAGAGGAGGAAGATGTGAAGCAGCCGGGCGCCAGAACGATTCCGCTAGCAGCCATTCCGCCGGCTCCTGTGATGGACCTGCCACCCATTCCGATCAACAGCGGGCATGTCTCGGCATCGTCCGTCGGCTCGATGACGGTATCGCCAAATACTATCATGGAGGAGCAGGGATCCTGGGAAATGATGTCGCGCAGTCCAGCTGGCCGATTAGCTCCTCCGCCACCTCCACCTCCACCTCCTCCACCACCGCCGCCGCCGCCGCTGTCGCTTCCGCCACCACAAGCATCCCAGCCACCACTCCCGCATCACCTAACGAGGCCCATACCGACCCCACCGGCGCCTGAGAACCGTAGTCGATGCCCGTTTCCGGATTGCGGGCGTGTTTTCAAAGATTTGGCAGCCCATATGCTCACGCACCAGGAAGAGAGACCAGAGAAGTGTCCCATCGAGTCGTGTGAGTATCACACGAAAGGTTTTGCTCGCAAGTATGATAAGAACAGGCATGCACTCACACACTACCGAGGGACAATGGTCTGTCCATTTTGCCCCGGGGTTGGCTCAGCTTTCGCAAAGGCGTTTAATCGAGCCGACGTATTCAAGCGTCACCTTGCCGCAGCCCATCAGGTCGAGCAGGCGCCGCTACATAGCCATACAACCAACAGAGGGGGTCGACTCATAACGCTATCTGCCAATTCAGGGGCTAGCGCCATTTGCTCTATTTGTAACAATCGCTTCGCCGCGCCGCAGGACTTTTATGAGCACTTGGATGATTGTGTGCTGAGCGTCATCGTTCCGGCGGGAACCCGGGCGGCATTGGACACGAGCAACGATGCTAACGATGACGATAAGAAGACGACAGGAGGAGGTGGAGCTGGAAAAAACGCAACAGCTGAAGTAGTAGCCGCACCGGTAGCGGCAGCAGGGACAGGAACAGGCACAGGAACAGGCACAGGAACGGTAACAGGAACAGGCACAGGATCAGGGACAGGAACCAACGACAGCACTCCAGGAATGATATATATACGGAGATCGAAAAAGACTGCCCGGATGGATTAGCTCTTTTCGTCTTCGGTTTTCTTTTTCGGCTTCTCTTTCTTCTTTTCTCTCCGTGTCCTATCTATTCTTATTTTCCATTGGTTCTTTGGTGTGATATACTTTCTCCATCATTATCTTTCGAATGCGTGTTGTTGGCTTTTCTTACCCCGTCTTTACTGTTTAGGATACATGAGCGAGATATCTTTTTTGCGATTTCCTTTTTCTAGTTATAGGTCTTGTGTCACTAGCAAGCAGCAACAGCAACGAGAGCAGCGGCGTCTTCTTTACAAATCCCCACACCCCCTCAACCACCTTTACAAAGCTGTGCAGAGTTTTTGACAGTTCATTGGGTATATTGCGAGTCATGTGTACAATAAACGATATCATAGCGTAGCGATACTCATCCTCACCAAATATTTGAAAAACAGGGCGAACTAGCCAAATGACTTTGTTGTGTCTTTGCTTGGATGTAAACAAAACGGGACGATCAGTGCCGTTGATAAGACGAGAGCGTTGATGTCGATGAAGACGATGTACTGTGTAGTTTGTGACAGCATAGTTCTTAGAAAACGAAAGGTAGGGGCCTGTATATTGTGCGAGACTACATTGCGAATAAACCTCGAAACTTGAGTCAAATTGAAACAAAGTCAAGTAACCATGATCGTGCAGTTGCCACTTATTGCAATACAAGCTCAGATACGGAGCTGCGGGCTGCCGGAGTTATAGGCGGGGGGGTTCCTTCGGGGACGGTAAATAAGGTTGTTGCGCTATTAGTATTACTCATCCGAATCTTGATGCTACCAAGAACAGAGTAGCAAAAGCTGTCAGCACTTTCCTCCCCTTATCCCAACGTCAATTGCTTTCTTTCCTTTTTGCCACCAGCTTTAAATGCACCATCTGGTGTAGCTACTTACTGTGTCAGGGAAAATAAGAATTGTATAATCATACACGCAGCCAGAAGGACCAATGTCGGAAGCGGTAAACTTGCAAGAGGTCAAGTCGGGAGCGGTGGAGAGTGCGGAGAGTCGGCGGAAGTTGCAGAATCGATTGAACCAGCGGGCAAGTCGTAAGTTACCAATGATATCAAATAACTACCAATTCTTCCTCTTTTTTTTTCTCCCTTCCTTCTTTTGTTATTCATTCTTTGTTTCGGAACCAATAAAAGCTAATAAGCTCTTCAGGCAAGCGAAGAAGGGAGCAGCAGCAGCAGCAGCAGAAAGAGAAGAAGCAAGTTAACAAATGGGTTTTTTATATTGACCCGAGGACGGAGAAGCAACAAGCAGATGATAAGCGCCAACAGCAAGATGAACGACAGCCACAGAATGATTCAGGCGGTGCTACTGTCAATCGCAGCCTTGGTCACAAATCCAAATACCACATCCCAGGCTTTCCAGACATTTTCCTCTCCAAGGAACACCGCGATAGGGCCTTTCGCTTCTTCTGTACCATGACCCGGGAAGATCGCACAGTCTTCTTCCGCCAGCTACATGATTTGGTTTCGGTAAATGTTGCCAAGTACACTCTGGACAGCCAGCTGCTGTTGTCGGTGATGCAGTTCAACGTCATGCGAGCTGCGATGATGAATGCGAAGGCGATTGGGCTGATTTGGGAGCAATTGGTTGAGGATGATGCCATATCGCCTTTCAACCGTGACACGGTTTTTCCTATGCTGTTTCTTGCGCCATATGAAGGTGTGGCAACTTCAAGTGATAGCAATGTCGCTGCTGGCAATGACAATGAGCTGATGCATATGCCTCCCTGTTTACGGCCAACTGCGTTGCAGAGACAAGTCATCCATCACCCGTGGATAGATCTCTGCCCGCAGCCATCCCTACGAGACGCTCTACTAAGACGACTGAATGATATCGACGAGGATGAATTTTGCCACCATCTATTTCTGCAAAGTGGTGATGCTGATGAGGACGGCATGATAGGAATGGTAATATGGGGAGAGCCTTTCGATACCGCGGCATACGAAATCTCGGAAACCATGCTACGAAAGTGGCCGTGGCTGGCGAAGGAATGCCCAGACATAGTCAAGACGGCAAATTACTGGAGAAGAGGAAGGGCAGAAAAGCCGTTAAAGATTTCATGATAACTGCGCTTTGTGAATATCTGCTATCGAAATATAAATGGTACATGAAGCAGCGAGAGATGGCTCCAGAACAAAAGGGGCCCTATCGGAACGGAACGCCTATCGACAGAGATTTTGGAGAGCTTAGACGTTGAAGGGCTCTCCGATGAGCTTCTCACTAAGCGCCCACAACTTTGTCCAATGGTCGGGGTTCAAGACATGCGAGGTGATTTCTTCGTCAGCAACTGCATTGTGATGCAGGTAAGCACCGTTGAACTCTTCAATAGTCGGGTCAACCATGGCGGTGATGAGCGTAGCCGCTCCCTCGGATGCGCCAGTAAAAGGCGGCAAAGCGATCGGACGGCCGTCAAGATCACGCAATGCTGTTTCAAGGGCATTGTCAGCACAAAATAAGGGTGACTTCAGCGATTAGGCCTTGGAGAGGGCAAACTCACGTTCTCCTGACTTCCGCAGCGCTTTAATCATGTCGATAAACTCGGGTGTGAAGTGGCGCTGCAGTCCTGACGCAACCGCTGATATGACAGAATATTGATGATTAGTTTATGGCGAGCTCACTATGCGATTTCTATTGTTCAATCGGAGTTACGTACCACCAGGATCGACGCTGAAGACGCGGATGTTTTCCCCCTGCAGCTTCTCGGCCAGAAGCTTGGCGAACATTGTTCGAGCAGCGTTGGACTGCCCATACCCGGCGCGAGGCTCGTAGTTCTTTCCGTCCTGTAGAGTATGAGATGTCAATACTCGAGAAGCTTCAACGCTTATTAGGGAATGGGGATAGAGGAACATACATTGTAGTTGAGATCGTCAAAGTTGACAACTCCTCCCCGCATGGCAGAGCTACCACAAATGACAATGGAGGACTTGGGCGCCGCGGCCCTGATCTTGGGCAGCAGCTCCTTTACCAGCAAGAAGTTGGCCAGGTAGTTGACACCAAACTGCGACTCAACGCCGTCGACGGTCTTGGCGAAGGGAGGCATCATGACGCCCGCCACGGCGACGAGGTGGTCGATCTTGGGGACATCGTCGAGGTCCTTTGCAGCTCTTCGTACATCTTTGAGGTCGGAGAGGTCGATCTTAAGGAAGCGGATGTTGACGGCGGGATTTTTGGCCTTAATCTTGGCGACAATGGGCTCGACGCGGGACTCGGCTCGGGCAGTGAGGATGAGGGTGGATGGGTTGGCGGAGCTGACTTGGACGGCGAGTTCGCCGGCAATGGAGTCGCCGGCGACACCAGTGATGAGGACTTGGAGAAGATGTTAGTCCTCAATGGAGTTTGAAAGAAAAGGGGAAGAGACTTTGGGTATGTATCGACATACTTGTTTTGCCGGCGAGAGACTCTCCGTGTTTGCTGAGAATGAACTCGGAGGATAGAATGACTTGTGAGCTCACTACGGTGGACATGGCTGCTGTATGTATTGTGGTACTTGGAAGAAATAACGTTGGTTTTGCTCGCAAATGTTGGTGCTGGTAGAAGGGTGTACGGAAGTATATGAGGATAAACAAAACTTGGATTGCTATGGAGTTCTATCAGGTGTTTCCAAACTCAACCCAGCAGTACTCCCCTCGATATATATACTCTTTCAGTCTATTTTTAACATTTTATGAACGAATCGCCCCTTTACGTATAGTCGTGACCAAAAAAAAAAAATCAACTCATGTCAAAACTCCTCAGCCAAAGAAAACATGATCCGCATAGAATGCCCAAGAGGGCTAGTTCACCAGTCAGCGTCGCCCATCCCACTGTCATTGAATGTCGAATACTTCAGCTCGGGCTTAAGATTTCGTTAAGGCCTTTTATCTCCTTTTGTAAAGTCTTCCCTTTTTTGCCTCAGCTGTATGTACATATTGCTTTATTCATAAGTTGGAAACCCATACCAATGGGGGAAGCTTTAATGGACTACAATCTGATGGCCCGAATCTCCGTACGATGCCGCTTTGCCGATTATGGTTTAGGTTTCAATTACCATATCAGGTTAGATTTCTGGTCAGCACCCCACCTACTGTTTTTCGATATACCAGCTTCGGTGACAACACCTCCAGCAGAAGCAATATATTAGACTTAGCGAGCCAAGTGGATGGTATTACAATGCAAGAGGTGTGCGGAGAGAAGAAGAAAGACCGTATTGAAACGATCAACCGGAGTATTGGAATTCAACTAGTTACTGCGGAAAATGCGGAGCGGATTTTTACTTTCCCCTTTCTTTTCCAAGTAGGCAGTTGGACCTGTTCTTCAGCATCTCCAGCTACAGAAGGGCTGTGACAACAAACCTTTGAGCTTATCTCTTCTTGTATCTTTAACTGATATCGTTAATACCAGGTAATTAATGATAGAGCCGCTGAATTTCCATAATATTCTTATTTATCATAGTGTCACGCATACGTCTTATTCTCAAAAACAGTAACGGTGAAGAACAGCAGACGATAAATCATCATGTCCTGCTAGCTTTCTTCCCTGCAAAACGAAACACTAAGACAAACATAAAAGTCGACAAATATACATGTCAATTCAAAAGTGACCATATTGAGACACAGTTTGTGAAGATTGCACATTGCAAGGCGTATCATTTGCTCTGCTCTTTGGGTATATATATATATATATACTTGATACTCTATATCATACTCAATGCGCTTCCATATCCGACTGTCTAAGCAGGAAATCGCCAATTTTAGGGAATCGCATATAAAAAAAGAGTCATTTAAGCGTTGGAGTCTTCTCACAACGACCATCCAAAAATATTGTTCTATCCGCACCGCTTATGTGCACGTCACTCCTCCATCCACTAGCCCAGATATGTGGTATAATGATAAACAAAAGAAAAGAAAAAACAAGAACCCCCCTTATGCATATTACGCGTGAATCATAAAAGATTTGCAAAAAAAAACTTGTAGAAAGAATATTCTTTTCGTATCAGAAAGGGTAAAAAGAGGAGACGACAAGTCTTTACTCGGAAGACCCGTCAGTGGCAATCTTCTCGTTCAAGACGCCGCCTTGAGTGCGAACAGCAGGGCTCGAGCGCTTGAAGAAGGCGTGAATTTCGGGAGAGAACTCGCCATCGTGAGCACCGGCCTGATCCTCGGTCTCCTTAGGGCCACGAGCAGCTTGAATGGCCTCCCACTCAGCGCGCATGTCCTCAACCTTCTGCTTCCAGTCCAACTGGGGGTCGTATGACTTGCTGGCGCCACGGATTCTCTCCCACAGGGAAAGGTGCTGAGGGTGGACGGCAACACCGTGGTACTCGTTGGCTCTGCCCTCGCGGATGTAGCGCCATCGTCGCTCCTGCTCCTTGAGATCGAGACCGGTGGTGTCGGGCAGGAAGAGCCAGGTAAGGAACATGCCAGCCAGACCAAACCAGGGAACAACGTAGAAACGGGTCTGGATGTCGATGTAGTTGTACAGAATGGAAGCAAGCAGAGCACCAGCCTTGCCGATACAGGCAGAGAAACCGTGGGCAGAAGCTCGGATGGGGGTGGGGAAAACCTCACCGGCAACAAGGAAGGTGACAGAGTTGGGACCAAACTGGTTGAAGAAGGACGACAAGAAGTACATGGCCTGGAAAGAGTGGATACCGGCAGGGCTGGAGTAGTACTCATATTTGAAGGCGGGGATGACAAACATGAGGAAGCACATCAAGAACCCGATCTGCTGCATCCACTTGCGGCCGTAGAGCTTGTTGTCGATTAGGAAACTGGCAGCGTAGTAACCAGCGAGGGAGACAACAATGTTGACCAAGTTCCAGGACCAAGCAGTCATGAGGGAGTTGGGGTTATCGGAGATGATCTTGATGAACTGACCCTGGAAGAGCTTGTTGCCGTAGAAGAAAACGTCGTTGCAGAACCAGGTACCAGCGGTGGCGAGCAGACGGCCACCAAAGTGGGTGAAGCAGGACTTGAGAGCAGTGACGTCGTAGCCAGTGACGCTGGTGCGGCTCTTGGCTTCAGCAAGCTGCTTGGAGGCGTTGGGCATCTTCCAAGTTCTGTAGTAGACGAGCCACAGAGTACCAATGGCGGGGAAGGCAAAGGAAAGACGGAAGGTGAACTGAGCAGCCTCCTTGGTGTAAGGGGGGCCGCCGCGGCCGCTGTTGAAGATGGCGAGCAGGACAATCAGGATAACCTGGTTGAAGAATTGACCCCAACCCTGCATCAGGAAAGCCATGGTGACACGGCGACCACGGTGCAGACGATCCTCCTTGGTGGAAAGTTTGCCAGCAGTGACGGCGTTCTCGAGGGAAGAAGTAGCAGTGATGGGATATTCACCACCAACACCGATAGAGTAGAAGAAGAGAGACCAGGCATAGCAGATGACCCAGCCCTGCAGAGTAAGACCCCAGGAAGCAGTAAGCATGATCAGACCAACAAACATGATGATGGCGTCCTGGATGAGACCCCAGCGACGACCGATCCAGTCACCAATGATCTAGAATTCCCCAAGTCAGTCAAAAGTTACTTGGCTGGAGCCAATTGAGAGTGAACACTTACACCGACGATGACTTGACCAATCATGATACCGACAATTTCCAAATATGTCACAGCGGCAATCCAGTTGGAATCGCAGACATTGGCCTTGGAGCCCCAGCATTCGGGCCAGGCAGCGGCGAAGAGAGAGGCCAGGTTACCGATGGAGAAGAGGACGTAGCCCTCCAGACCAAGACCAGCACCGGGGATGACAGCATTGCGGAAATACCATGAGACGGGAGACAGAGGATCCTTCTTCATCATGGCCCAGATGGTGCTCAGCTCCTCGCGGGCGGCCTGGCGGTCGACGGCCGAGACGAACTTGACGCGCTGGCCAATCGGCAGATCAGCCCAGTAGGTGCCATCTGGGGTGTAGCTGTCGTCGGGACGAGTAACGTGGGCGAAGACACGCTGCTCGTCGAGATCCAGCGGGAAATCAGCGCCGTCGTCGTTTTCGCCGTGAGGGCCGTGGGGGATTGGGATCTCGCCGGGGATCATGCCGCCCAGGCCATGGTGCTCTCCGGCGGCCATGGCGACGGTATAGGCAGGTTATGTAATGTATGTGCAGCGCACAGTAGCGAGAATTGTGCAGCGAAGGTCGAAACACGCAACGTGATTGGACAGCGAGCGCTGTAGTTGCGGGGGAAACGTCCGAAAAAGGGAAGCGAGACAATGCCCTTAGCAGCAAGAGAGGGTTGCTTGCAGCTTCCACCACACCAACACACACAAGGGAAGAAGTGTGATGAAGATGAGGATGAGGAAGAAAGAAAGAAAGGGAGGCAAGAAGCTAGGATGAAGGGCCGCAACTGCTCTATTTGTTTGTCGCAGGCGTAGGTTGACCCCAGATTGGCGGTATCTGCAAGCTGGAGCTAAAGAGTCGCCAAAAGGCAGTGTTTTCGAGACATTGTGAACATACGCCATGTGCTTCACGGTTTAGGCCGCATTTGACGACCGAAAGACAGCTTCGGCGCAGCCAGTCAGAAGCTCGCATTCAGCATCGTGGGTGAATCTTGAGCCTTCAGTGGCCTTGCCGGGGACGGCCACGCCTGGTCCAGCTGCTCCATTCCGCCGTCGTCGCCTCGTGGAGATTTGGGATGCTCTCCACAGCTGCCCACACACCTTGCGCTACTGTGGCTCCGTTGGAAGCCGTCGTCGGTCGCTTTGCCTTTTGAGCAGCCATCGACCCGTAAAAAATGCTACCCAACTGGTCGTAGCGGAAAACCAACAAGTGCTAAGCGTCGCCTCATCTTGGATCTAGCGCTGTCGTACACGCCGTTAGTTGAAGGAAAATAAGATCGCCGAGAAGGTACCTGCAACGTTCGACTCGCTGTAGCCCAAGAGTCTCAAGGTTCGCAATGCCAGGATCTCAGATTCTACCGCCACTATGCGTCTAGACGACCCAATGGCTGCATTGGCGCAGATAATCTAGGCTTTTCTTATTCCCTCCAGTCTCTATTTTTTGTTTCGGTATGCTCTCGCCTTCGCAGGATCTACTGAGCAAATCGGGCCATCTCGCCACCGACGAGCCATTCCAGGATGCCACTCTTGCAGGCCATCGCGGTAGGGGTTCCCTGTGGTGATTGTAGACACAGGTATGGCAGCATGCTCGGTATCCCATTTGGCATCTGCGGCCGCTGGCGAACACTCTCCATGGGCTCGGGCCTCGGTCAACAGTGACCAAAGGTTCCCTGCTTCGATCTTCATGCACAAATATGGAGCAGTAAAAGGTTTTCCGCTATAGCGGTGCTTTGACGGCATGGGATATTTTACTTACAGTGTGATTGAGTGGCGGGAGAGCAGAGAAAAAAAAATTAAAAGGCGTCTCCACTGGGGCTGACCCTCAGGGCACTGAGACGAGCTTTGATGCACACAATTTAGGCGTCACGTCCCTTCTGGAGCTGATGCTCGCCAGGTCTCTTTACAGGCTCTTTACAGGCCCTCTGCAGGCCCTCTACAGGCCTTGGTCAGCATCTTAAGTTGTGCCTAGTCGTCTTGAAGGCGTCGCACCGGGAAAGAGCGCAAGGGCGTGGTGCGTGGCTCCTTCCTGGTTGGCGCTGCTGCTTGCATCCGGATAGAGCGGCACCTCGGACTGCCAAAATTCATGCCGATCTTGCCCAAATGATTGGTGGCCCCCCAAGCAGCGTCCAACAGATGCACTGGCCGTTTCTGGCACCGACGGTGAGACTCGGCTCTGGTGGTAGAACTGCCCAAATCGAGACTTTGAATTACTTCAACTCGTTTTCGAAGTCGTACTCGCTGCCGCGGTGTTTTTCTGCGTCTTCGCATGTCGTCCAGTCTCGGCCGGCACTTGCAGCCTATCACACGCCGGATCTGCTTGGCGACGGCTCTTGCATGTCACACAATCCACTTGCCAAGTCGAGCCAGCCGCAGTAGGAAAGTTGTCGCGTGAGTCAAGTCCAGAGTCTCGACCTCGTCTCCTCAGCACGCTGCTCCACGTCGTAAATGGAAAGAGCGCCGGAGCAAGACAGACTGTCTAAAAGAGACAGAGGGTAGAAAAGGTGTCATGATCAATAACAGACTATCGAACGGTGAATATCCATTTATTTCCCCAAGCATACACCGAGACTCTACAGTATTACTTTACTCGCCGTGGCGCCGCTATAGGGTCCCGGCACCCCATCCAGGGTTTTTGGGAATTCGCAGCTTCCGTAGTCAGGGCCATAGAGAAATAAAGTTTAATGGCGATCTAGTTTCTCGCGGCCGCGCCCGAGCCTTTCTGTGCTTTTGGTCCAATCAGTGAAGAACGTGCAGTGCCTGCTGGCCCGATTTGGACTCTCATTAAGAGCCGCGACAATTTGACGCCTGTCTCACATTGACGAGCATGATGGGTAGGTGGCATGTGGGAAGTTGTGACCTCGTAATCAAGTCTTCACATACTGCACGTATACTTCCGAGGTACTAGCATTTTCATTTTATTTTTACCAAGCTTTTTTCTCTTTTTTTTTCTTTTTTTCTTTTTTCTTTGTCGTAGCGCCGGAGAAGCATCAGGCGGTTTCAGTCAGCAGCTGCAGCATAACTAGACACCGCGTCTCACACAATTGACACGTTACCAGCGCCAGCGACTGTGCATTAAGCCCGAGCCCCATCGCAGCCAAGGCTTTGCCTCCCTGCGCTCATGCTTGGGGCCGCGCTTGTCTCGCTACGAATTGAGGGTTTTGCGACAGCACGTGCTCAATCCTGCATGTTAACTCGAAGAAAATAGCATAAGTTTCAGAAGAAAAAAGAAGAAGAAAAAGGTGGCTTGAACAATAGGTACCTAGGTATTGATCATCGCTGGAAAAAAAAAATTCAGATTAAGAAAAAATGGGCGTAAAAAAAATGGGCGGAAAAAAAAATGGAATAAGAGAAAAACTACCTGGTTGCCGTCACCGCCACCGCCGCCACCGCCGCTTGGGAAGAGAATAACCATCTGACGGGCGAAGCGCCACAATTACTGCATATGCAAGAAGCTCCGAAAAGAAAGTTTTTTCCAGATTCCAGATTAGAGGTTCCAGAACGTTTTGTCTCTCTTTTTCCTTTTTCCCCTCTTTCACCTACTCGTAGTACTTACATGCATACTTCTTTAGCCTCATCCAATGCAGAACCTGGGTTTGCATACGGAATCACCACCACTGAGCTTTGCAACAATATTCGCAGATACGAGTAGCAGTAAGGTTATCAGGGGGCCAGCGGGAACCCCATCCGTCTATGCAACCTGCAAGCTAAAGTTCAGGGTCTTCGGTTAACATCCGCCTTTTCTTTTTTTTTTTCCCTCAATTTTCTTCTCTTTCTCTCGCTTTTCTCCGCCTATTCACCGGTTAAAGGCCGCTGATCTGGGCGGGGCAGAGGGGTACGTAGATGGCTGCCTCCACTGACGAAGAGCAATCGCAAAGGTTTGCTTTGGGCAACGCGCTACCCTGGAGAGGCCTCACTTTTTACTTGTATCTGCTTGCTTTTCTTTGGGTAGCTTCCCCTCTCTTGGAGTTTGTCTGTCATACATACCACAGCTCTTTTCTTTGGAATTTTCGCGCGCCAGGCGCTTTTTCCCCCCAATAGCCCGCCTTGTCTATTCCCCGTGGAGACTCCAGCTTTTGGCAACACGATCCACCGTATAATCTTGGATACTAGCGGTAAAGGCGCATAGATGTCGTAAACTCTTTGATTCACATGTTACATACAACGTCCATTATCTCGCTTCTATACTTTGTACGCATAACTTTTGTGATTCTCACCAGCGTAAAACAAATTGAGCCGATGTGTACGCCTCTTTTCGCCCGCAAAAAATAAGTCACACTCAAACTCAACTGTAACTAACTACTAGCATGATTATGCTCACCGAGCATTTCAGCCACAAGCGAAGAGCAGTAAAATCTAAGCGCCCGAAACTCACGGCTCGCTACAGATGCCCAGATAGAGACATTCGGTATCTGAGAAGATGGCCGAATCTGGTTACAATGATTATGCCGCACCGTCATGCGTTGATTCCATAAAACAATTCAGTGTTTGGAAATGGTCTCATCGTCGATTCGATTACTCTCATATAGCGCCGTGGACGTCGATCAGCTCTCTTTCCCCACATCTCAGCTCTATGGTGATATATGACGCTATTGATTTGTTTTCTAGCAGTTGCTGTGCTTCTGAATGGCCCTCTCTCCATGATAGGCACCTTCGCAAAGCGAGTGGCACAACCGGTTGCAAGACTATTGGAAAATTCGGGTTGGTAGAAAGTGCGCCCGGATAACAATAAGTCTTTGGTTTGTAGGTGTGAAGCGTGGCAACTGGTTGTGCTCGCAGAGGGAAATAGTATGCCTTGAACAGTCAAACGCGGATGATGCCTTTACGGGACTTCTCCCTAAAAGCTACCTGTAAGTGATGAGAGTGATGCCTTCGTAGCAAAGTTTCTGCTCTGCAGCTATGGCTGAAGCTATACCTGCCATGTCATTCAAATGCACCAGGCCTGCGTCAGAAAACAATTGCCGGAAACGCCCCAGTCCATCTATTCTTCTTAGCTAGGCTTTATGACGCTGTTTGATATGGAGAGGCAATAGAAGAGCCTGAGTTGCTGGATTATGACATGTTCGTATGTGTGTATGTGCGAGGCTGATTTGATTGATGTAAGCACAAATATGGCCTCTGGGAGCATAGAAAATGCTGTGAAATTCTACCCGACTATGCCAATATATGCTTTCCGTTGCAGCCCAAGGTTTTTTTTTTTGTGGCGTACTCGGATGTTTCTGGATGTATGAGCACGCCATCTCAATACACATGGATGGCTCTTATTGGTGAAACTATCAATGGGTCCCTTCACAGCATTTTTACTCTACTCCCAGGCTTGCTCATACATATGTGTGTCTCCACTCAATGGTCTCTCCCTTCACAGCAATTTTAAACCTCCAAGAAGCCGCAGAGGCCATGGTGTGCTTACATCAACCTTAACAGAGCAAGTTGCAGATAATTCACAGCTCAACAATTCCTTTCCTTCTACTGCTTCTCTGTATTGAATTGTGCCGTGAAGTGTGGCCAAAGAGACAGATAGCAAGATTATTTCCGGCGTCTGTTTTCTAGGGGTGGGTCTGGGAGATTTGGATTATAGTTCTTCAAATGTAGGTGAACTCCCAAGCGAAGCTGTTGAGGTAGTGGTATAATTTGAACTTGAGCAGGCAGCCAACCGGAAGGGCCCTCGGATGATGATAAGCTCCGCCTACCTACGTACCGGAGCACACCATTTCAACACGCAAGGCTCTTTCTTGGTGTGTCTGCGCCATCATCAAGCTATATTTGTACCACTACGCCAACGGCTTGTGATTGGGGAGTAATTCTATAGTAGATCTTGGTATTCGCAAGTAGTACATTAGACGTGATTTCATCGTGCCCAGGAAAAATCCAGAGGAAATGAAGGCAGGGCACAATAGGATTCAAAGGAAGAAGAAAAGAAAAAAAAAAAAAAAAACTAACCTCGGCCCCTTCTAAATCCGCCAATCTTGTTAAATCAATCCTTTCGCATCTCAATTACAAAGGAACACGTCGACTACGAATGAGTCTCGGGGAAGCGTTGCGGTATAGATATATATGTTATGTATATATAAGCGTACCAATCACGCTTGAAACAAGCTCGGTAAACAAAAATAAAGGCAGGAGATGTCTGATGACTGCCAAGAAGCCATGAAGCCAATACTCGAATCATAGCCAGCTCAGTAAGTTTGACAAATAGTTCTAGATATGATGTATTGGACCCTAGGTAGCTTGTGATCACGACGAGACTCATCCTCTCTCTACCTAAAGAAGCATCCCTCATAGGTATGTTCAAGTAGTTGTAGATGTGTACATCTACGTGCTCATGTCCTTCTACTTGGTGGTATTTACATAGACCTCATACGACATCATTTATACTCAATAAAGAAAAAAGACAGAAGAATAAAGCATGGCACAAGTCTAAACAAGGTGAAAATCGATAAATCACAATATCCACAACAGCGCAAGCAAAGCAGCCATACTACAACACTCATTGGAAGCTAGACAGTTTGTTTTTCATTCCCGTACGTCAGAATCTTCTCTATATGTACACACATCAAACACCAAGTCAAATACCACCTCCACGAAAATAATAATAAATAATCAAGTCAGCACCTAGCTGACCAAATATCATCTAGCTTGCCCTATCAGGCATAAGAAGGCAATCGTTCATTGAGAGCCTTTGTGGCACAAAAAAAAAAGAGGAAGAGAAAGACAAATAGAGAAACAAAAGGAAATGTGAGGAAGAAGACATAACAATAGAAGAAAAAGGGAAACAGCCGAGTGAGGCAGCGAGGCTCCTTAAGTAACTTAAATTCATCATCATCCATCCCGTTCAGATAGAGCATGCTTTCGCTTCGTTTTGCATTTCAACTTGAGTCGTCATTTCCCCATGTAACGCCACGCTGCTATTGTTTCAAGACAAAGAGAAAAGACGGCTAATTTTTTTTTGCGTTTTCACTCGTCTCTCTGTGCAACGTACATTTTGATAGATGAAAAGGGAAAAAAAAAGGAGGCGTGGCAAGGGGGAAAAAGCAACATTTTCCTCCGACGGGCAACAGAGATGGCAAATGTAAATTGAAGGTAAATCATAAAAGAATGAAACGGAATACATAATCGTTAAAAGTGGAGAGCAACAAGGGGAAATACTTGTCATTTCTATTTCCCCAGAGGTCGTGGCGTTGTCTCCTCCTCTCCGTCTAGTTGGATTTTTACCACTGTATTTCCGCTGCCCGCCTTGTCTGCATCACTGTCTGCATCACTCGCAATAGCAGGCGGTCTTGGAGTTGCTTCAGCGCTCCCGGGAACAAACGCATCATCTGACCCAGCTCCAGCCACATCAGATTTGCTCGGCGTGCTCTGCACCGCTGCTAGGTCGGGAGGCATGCCAACCAGTTGCCTTTCCAGCTCTAGGGAGGGCGTTGTTGCTACCTGGGTTACAGCTTCAGATGTGCTGTCTGATAGTGTGACGCTGTCATGACTATCCGCTCGCATCATTTCAATACCCAGCTTGGAGCTCGGCAACGAGCTTTTCCCAATGATGGCCTTGCTTCCTCGCCGAAGCTGCATATCTCTCCTTCCCTCAAGCTCTTCGTCTTCGTCATCTGCCGACTCTGTGCCTTCTGAGGCTTTCTTGTCAAAGATATCATGTCTGACTTTGAGTCGATTATCTAAACCGCGTGACATGACTTCCAGATGTGCTGGTGCGGACTGTTGACAAACGAGCGTGGGCGTGCTTTTGGTTGGGTTTTCATGCCCAAGCGTTGCGTCAATGTCGCTGATTCCGAGACCGCCGCTGTCCTCCCAGTCGCCAGTCGCTTTGCGGCTGATAACGACGGGGATGTCTTCCGTAGTATAAGATTCCGAATCAAACATGCTAGAGGCGATGGAATCCTCTCGACTTGACACCATGGCTGACCCGTGCCGCCCTATAAAGGCAGAGATGCTTGATGTTGGACTATCATCCATTTGACGGGGGTGTGCCCTCTTGAGATTAAGCGGAATAGCCGCTGTTATGGACGTCAATGGTGGCCTGTGAGGGGATTCAGGTTGCCACTGGCAGAGGCTTCGGAGCACCTCTGACAGCTTCGAGGAGCTGATGGGCTTCTCGATCAGAGAGTCAAAGTGGTGTGGGGCCTGCAACTCCTTTAGATAGGCTGTAATGGCTACAATTGGCGTGTGCGAGTTGGCATTCTTGGTCTCTCGTATCATACGAGCTACGTCAACGCCATTGATCTGGGGGAGCCTGTATTCGATAAAGATGATGTCAAATTTGATTTCGCTCATCGAGAACCGCACCGCTTCCGACCCGTTAGCCACGGAAATGGTTCGGCAGCGCAGCTTTTCCAACAATTTCTCCATCACCATTCGGGATACGGGATGGTCTTCGCAGATGAGCACATCCAAAGGTCGGAACGTGGGGCCGCTATCAAAAGCAATCTGGGAAAGTCGCCGTGAGCTTTGCCGGCGCCTCTGAACTCTCAGAAGGGCGTTGTGCTTATCTCCTTCATTATCAGACGATGAAGGGGACATGTCGAATACCTGACTCCGACGGTTACGGTGGTGATGCTGGAGCATATCCGTTGCAATAGGGCTAGCCTCTTGCGACCCTACAGTCAAAGACCTCGACCGACTCGTTGAAGACGTGCTTCCCTGCCGGACAGGTGTTGACAAGACCTTTCCTGGAGATAGGGCAAGCGGAGGTGGTGCAGTGCCTCCTCTTTCTCCTCCTCCACGAGGCTTGGCCGGTGACGAAGCTGCGGACGTTGCAGCTCTCTGCAGACTGGGAGGCACCTTTGGTACATCAATGGCGACATTTGGCTGCAGGGAAGATGACGCTGACTGGTAAGACAAGCTAGATGAGTTGCTTGATGCCTTTCTACGGCCATCTGGCGGTCCATGTCCAGCTATGAAAGAGTTCATCAAGGGAGATGACGGCTGTGAAGGCTGCGAAACCTGAGAGATCCTATTAGGAGATGCAGTTGCGAGGGTAATGCCAGAAGGTGACTGTGGGCGGTTGCCAGCCTTCGCATTGGACAGAGTTCTTTGGATGTGACTTGCTACTACAGGACTGCCTTCGAGGGAGGGCGCTGGAGATGGCATGCCTCCGCTGATCCCTCCGGGACTAACAGAGTTTTGCTTGCTTTGGACCGCCAATGCTTCTGCGCGGAGTTTCTGTATTACGTCCTTGTTTGCCTTTTCCAGCACTGGAAGATTCTTGAAAGAGAAACTACCAAAATCGTCGGAAGCAATGGGCTCACTCAATCTCCGCGACTTCAGGTCTCGTACGTGAGGGGGGATGTGTAGTGGCATCAGCTTTCTGCCCATCGAGTTAACCTGTGAACGAACTCGTGAAAGGGCATCGTGAGGTCTATCTGGGTATTCACTGGACCCGGCTGTGGACGATTGCGGCGATGTCTGGTCTTCAATCTCCTCTACAAACGAGTGGAGGACAGCGCCTCTCGCATCAAAGTACTCTGTATCTTCAGGGTTCTCTGGTTGAGGGACAAACTGTGCCTCGTCTTCCAGTAGATTGTCCCAATTGATGCCCTCGAACCAAGGATGGTTACGTATTTCTTCGCCGCCCGAAGCGAATTTATCCTCGCGATTGGATCCCAAGCGCAGCGGTGGATCCATACAAAGCAGCTTATTAATTAGATCTTTCGCCTCGTCAGATACTGGCTCGCATTCTGCTTCATCCGGCCACTGAATCTTTCGTGCCAATATGTTTTCAAATACTTGCTCAGCCTCACCCGCATGAAATGGAGGAATGCCGTAGAGAAACTCAAACATGATACATCCGACGGACCACCAGTCACTCGTCTCATCTTGCTTATCACCCTTGATTGTTTCTGGGGCTAGATAGTCCGGGGTTCCAACGAATCGTCGATTTGTATCCTCCGGATCGAATAATGCCATAGGGGGCGGCACCATACCTGGTGGAGGGAGGGAGCCTCTGCTGTGGCTATCCATACTAGTCCTGGTATTAGAATGATACGGTGCCAGGTCTGGCGAAGCATGAATTACAGCATCTTCATCTAAGAATAACCTTGCGCTCGGCGGCTGAGAACCGGCATCGGAATCATGGATGGAGAAAGTAGTAAGCATGCGGTTCAATGTCTCACTTCCGCCGCTATCGCTTCGATGACTATTCGAGATGCGGCGTGGATCTGGCTGTTGCGCAGGGCCGAGACTGAAGTATGACGGCTGCCATGGGCCGCCGGGATCTGGGGTCATTTGGGGAGTTGCACCTGGAGAGGGGCCATGGACGTCGAGGGAAGTTGATCGAGAAGATGCCATTGACGTAGACCGAACAAATGGGCCCTGTTTGAGCAAATCTGGAGTGGACTCTGCCTGATCACTGTTCAAAGCTCTCTTCTGTCGACCTACCAAGCCCATTCGTGACAGTCCAAAATCAGTCAGCTTCAAATGGCCCTTCTGGTCAATCAACAGGTTATCAGGCTTGAGGTCTCGGTGGATAACCCCCCTCTCATGGAGATGCTCTACTCCCAAGACAACTTCTCCTAGATATTTTTTGACCCAATCTTCAGGAAGGCCGCCTAGTACCTTGATAAGAGACGCACAGTCGCCTCCGTTGAGATACTCCATGACCAGATATAGATAATCTTTGCTAGAAAACGTCCAGTATAGCTTTGCAACAAAATCGCTTTGCCCTTGCCACATCATAATAGCACGCTCTGCTTTCACGTTTCCAACTTGATTCTTAGCAACCATGTCGGCTTTTTTCAATACCTTGATAGCAAAATACTCTCCAGTCGACTTCTTCTTTGACAAGTAAACACTGCCAAAGGCTCCTTTACTGATGGGCTTGATAATCTCAAAATCTTTAATCGACGGTTGTGACGACCGTGGCTGGGGAGGTGGTTGGTTATTGGCATTGAGGCGCGGAGATGGTGGTGGCTTCATAACGAAATCCGAAATGGCCGCAGAAGATTGTCTCCTATGGTGTTTAGACGGGTGAGTAACTGGAGAGGAGAACTCGCTGCTCGGGAACATTGGTGACGCTTCGGGAGAAACAATTCCTTCGTGGCCCAGGGGTATCACTCGAGCCTTGATCCGGAGAGGAGAGGAAGGCTGTGTCATCATCCGTGACGGAGATTCTTGTCGTCGGGGGGAAGACGTTTCTGGTATGATCAAGCTCCGTCTATGCCGTCTGGAGCTGGCCGCACGCCGAAGGTCGCCAAAGTCAGAAATGGGGGATTCGGTCCTGTGAGGCCCTCTAGAAGCCACCGATGATGATCGCAAACTTCCTTCGCTCTCGCCAACGTCACTCTCGATCGGGAGAATAGACGCTCGGCGCGAATCTCGAGACTGATTCAAGATACTCAGTCCTCCCGGGTGGGATCGTGGAGTTGGGCACTCTCTTGGGCTGCTGGATCGAGTAGACCCCACAAACGACGTCGGACGGGACCGACCAAGTCCTGTGGACATGTCCACCTGGCGAAGGGCAGCTGCCAAGGCAGAAGGGCTTGTAACGGAGTGCTCAAACTGCTCGTCACCAGTACGGCTCTGTGGTTCTTCTATTTCGCTTCTCGCGTCAATCGCGTCAATATCTTCAGTGTCTGGGAGCTGCTGCTCATCGAGCTCGTCTTCACTGGAATCACTAAACCTTCCCTCAGCAATGCGAGCAGCTTTTCTGGTCGCCTCATCAATGCAGTCTTGGACTAGAACCGCGAATTCAATCCGGATTCTCTCTGCATATTCAATAATCTGTCGATGGCGAAAGACAGCATCCACCTTGGTTCGGGCAGCTTTTTCTGTATCTTCACAGAGCAATGCCAGGCCCTGTTCTTGCTCAAGAGTATTCGAACTTGGTGATGACCACTGAAGTACTTGTGATATCCTCGATTCTGATTGAGGCGACTGGGTGCGTAATTCCCAGTGACCTTGCAGTGAAGAACTCTCCTTGATCCCTGGACAGCTAATTTCGATGGCAGTATCGCATAGGTCCAGTAGGAGCTCCACAATACGAGCCTGCGGTCTGCGAATGGCAAAAGAGCGGGCTCTGGCATGTCCAAAGCCGCCAGGTCTCTCTCGTGAGCGAGCTAGTGAGGTTCCCGGAGATGACTGTGCTGAGGGCGGAGGGCCAATAGGCTGACCCTTGTATTCGGCTACCGGAAGATTTGGCGAGTCGCCAGAAAGAGATCTGCTTTTGCGTGTCTCCAGTGCGTCGAGGACCCTGACGATGGCGTTTCTATGTTCACTCAGGCTCTCTTGAGCCATTTGCACATCCATTTCGGCGCGATGTTCTTGTAGACACAGGTCGGTATGCTTCTCAAACCACCAAGGGGGTATCTGACGCTCGCAGATGCGACAGAGAACTGGCGGCGGAGGTTCTGGCTCCTCTGATTCCTCGCTTGCGGCTTCAGCAATGCGAGTAAGAATGCCAGCGAGAATTTCGGCCCCTGAGCCTAGGGAGTCGACAATCACGGCAGGGAGGTCGATTTGAACTTCATGGGGTATCCACGGACGAATCATCCACATTGTCTAGATCGTTAACCAGTCAATAAATTATAACTTTAGAAGCATGAAATGCAGGTAAGAGAAGAGAGTCTCTTGTTCAACTACTCCGGGCCAAAAGAGAAGAACCTACATGGCTTTCACCTCCCGATACGCTGTCATATACCATGATGCCCTGTGCTTCAAGGTCGGCCATCTCCGTCGGTGGGACATCTGATGAATCAAGAGCCCCAATGCTGTCCAACGACCGCAGTTTGGAGAGGGGCCCCAATATGACGGAGAAGCGGACCCTGTGACTCTTAGAGTCGTCCCTCTTCATTGAATCAACCACATCTGTAAAGACACATTTGTTTTCGCTGGCTATCAAATCGGAAATGGGCACGCCTTCGACCGACTTGACGGTTGTGCCAACGACATCGGTCCACGAGGGACTGACCCATTTGATGGTGCCATCGAGGTTGAGGTAGGCAATCGCGTTCAGCGTCTGCTCGGCGGCCTCGCGCAGTTCCTCGCGTTCTTCCCGGATGTCCTGGCTGATGGACCTGGCCATGGCCGTGGTCTGCGAGGCTCGCAACGACGAGACGGCCGGCGGGGCCAGCGAGACGATGGGACTCGATGGCTTGTCCATGGCGGCGAGGAGAGAGCAGCGCCGGGGCTGCTGAGGCGCCCAGTAAAGGCAAGAGCCGGCGGGAAGCTATCGACAGCAACGAGGTCGGCAAAGGCAGCGGTGATGGTGGGGGAGCTGGGGTTTGGTTCGTAGAGAGACTCGGGGTCTGGCGAGGCAGCCAGAACTACAGACCCATCAAGCTCGGATACATGACTGAAGACCGCCGGCGTAGGCTCAAGCCGCCTCTCGCTCTCGATCGCTGCGTCGTCGTTGCTGGCGCGGGGGGGACGTATATTCGATGACAGGGTATGCCGGGCGTTGCGTTGGGTCGTTGAAGAATGCTGAGTCAAAAAAAAAAAAACTAAAAAAATAACAACAGGATGCCGGGCAGGCAATCCCACCAGACCCCAGGCAGACGCAGCACCCTGAACAAGCTCGGCGGCCAAGACTGAACAGACAGACAGACGAACCGGTGAAGGCAGCTGAAGTATGTTGAACCACAGGCCGTGAGTTACCTCTGGAGTCGAACAGGCGGCGGACGTTCTCAGGAGCAGCAATTGCTGGACACACACGGCGGCAGGTCGGATGCCAGTCAGCTCAGTCGGGAGTGGTTCGTTTCACGATGGCTCAGTCCAATTGCTAATCGAGGTACCGGCCGCTGCAGCCAGGCCCCAGGCCAAACGGAGTATCTCTGGCCAAGCAGCAAAAAAGGCCATGGTCGCGTCCTCTGCTCCCCCATGACACATTAAGCGGGGGACTCGCAACCCGGCGGCCAATCACGGCACACCATCTCCTCAGGCCCTTTACCCGCCTGATCCAACCCTCTGCGGCGGCGCCTCTAAACTCTGCTGGGCCACAGCGCAGGCCGTAGCGCAGATGGGCGCTGCAGCTGCACCGGCGCTGCACAGGCGCTGCACAGTGAGGGCCCAACGGGAGAATCCTTAGCGGCCCTGCCTTGGAGGGGTCCCCTCGGGAGGCTCTTGGACGGGGGAGAAGCCAGTTTGAGTCCTCAGCAAACAGCACGCACCGCAGAGCAGCATCAATGAGAAAATTTCTCCCCAGTCCCCTACAATCAGCGCCCGCTCTCTCTGATCGGCCTGCATAAGGGCTGGTTTTGGTGTCCCGACATGCATGCGGTTTCTGCGGCCACGCCACGTCACGTAAGCGGGTGGTTTGCTTTGCTTTCCATTTGCGCATTCGATATGGTCATGGCATTAATAACGGAGCGCGGATAGCAAAGCCGCCTGGCCCCAATCGACACTGTACCGGCATTGCTCCTGATATCATTACGGCGTCGCAGCATCACTAGGCCAACTACCCCAAAGCCTAGCCGGGTTCTGCAGAGGGTGTGGATGGATGGCCGTGATGGTTGTGATGGCAACGGCCTTGCATTCATGCGCGGGCATACAGTAGCCCAGGCAAGGAGACGACGCCGGGACGCAGCATTTAACGCAGGAAACGGCACAAGTCGTGGGGCTTTGGGCTCTGGACCTGGGCCGCGTCGGAAAGAATTCATCTAGAACGGCCAAGTTGCACCAACCAGGCCTCTTCGTTTGCACAAACGCGGGAGATCCAGATGAATCACCGAAAACGCCTGAGCAAATTCAGATCGGCAGCGCGGGCTGGGATTGGATCTGCCGTCCAACTCTCTGCCTCTCCGCATCTTGGGGTAGTTTCCTCTCTCCTCACTCCCACCTTTGCTCCGGTCTTAGCTCGAGCTGGAGCTCAAGCTCAATGGCTGCTTGCCTCCCACCTATCTGTTAGCGTTACAACTTACAAACAAGCAGTGAATGGAACGCCTCTACATGTCGGTGTTCGCACCGTGTATTAGCTCTGCAGCAGCATACGTCTCGAATGAGCTGTAGCGCATCCGCGGGATGCATTGCATATCACAAGAACCGATTACCACGTCTTTTTTTTTTATTTTTATTTTATCTTTGACCCAGGCCATGATGCAGTTGGCTCTAGCTGCTCTTCGTATAAGTGTCTGATTAGGTATGAATGGCCAAGTACATGCAGCATGGTGCACATGCTCTACCACGAGATGATTCTAGAATGTCCCTTGTGCCATTAATAGGTCATGGGCTGTCTTGAGGTTTCTATTCTTGTTTTGTTATTTCCGGTAGACATTACGGTATTATGCATCAGTACGAAGTAAATCTAGGCTTGCTTTGCTCAAACCCGTACACTATACTCTGTATACCATAGGGGGGTTATAGGTAGGTATATGTATACGTAGTAACCTCTCGAGATGAAACAGTCAACGGACGCTTAGTAGCCTGTAGAGAACAATCATCCTATGTGCTGTTAGACAATAGCAATATGCAACTCATAGTTCGACATGGTGCTTCCTTGCAAGCTGCATCAAGAGGCGAGGCACTTCTGTCTCTGGACTTCAAGCCACTCCCCCTTTTCAATCCACCGCTGCTCCAGCCAGCTGGCCAACTCAGCGTCAGTGTGCGGCAGGCTCTCTATAGGAAACCGGCGAGCGTGTACATGAAATTGGAAGCCGGCCTCCTCGCTCAGTCTCGGAACGCTCAGCGTGTCCCACATTGTCGGGGCCTCTTGGAACTCATTGCCTCGACGGTAAAAGATGGTCAGGTCGTACACAGCCTTGATATGCGGTGCCCTGCGGAGGTGTTGGACCGTGGCGATGAAGCCCTTGGTGCGGGGATACAGGAGATGCATGGGATGGGGCCGATCCGTCTTCTTGCACCATGCCTGCGACTCTTGGTATTTCCGCTGGCTGAAGCGAGTGGCCTCGCTGAAGCTAATGAGCCCTATATAACCGGGTCAACACTTACTGACAGGAGCACGGCTCATCGTCGTTGCCGCTGCTCTAGTAAGGGGAAACAGACGACTTACACGTCGGAAGCCTCATGGAAACTAGACCGGCAAAGGCACGATCGAGCTCTGACTTGTCCTTGAGCCAGCTCCGGCTCACCATTGGCATGCCCATGGCCCAGAGGCCCCAGCCTAGGAAGGGCACGAGCCGAAGCTGGCGCTTGGCAAAGTAGCGGCAGCGGCCCAGCATGCCCTTGCGTATCGCCAGGGCCTGGATCATATAAAAGTCGGCCCAGGCCAGGTGGTTGGAGAAGACAATGGCAGATTCGCCCGCCGGGATGTCGTCACCAGAGCACTCGATCTGGGCCCCGTTGGCGTATTCGAATATGAGCTGAATCCACCGCCACACCGAGCCGGCGATGCGAGACGACAGGTCGTAGACGAGCTCAGGGGCCAGCGCCTTGAACGGCAGCATCAGCGACAGCGCTACGTCTGCCAGCAGCAAGTACACCAGCCAAGGGGCCGTCAAGGCGAGGCCGCCGCGGACCTGTCTGATTAGCGACATGTGAGTGGTATTGAGTCGTATTCTTAGAAAAAGCAGCTAGTGGGAGCAGTAGCAGTAGCAGTAGCAGTAGCAGCTCAGTCAGCAAACGCTTAGGACAACTCCTGATGCAGGATCTATTATCACAATTTCCTCTTTGAGGACATGCCCTCATATCCAGGAGTCTGGATTGCAGTGATTGAGACGGAATCTGGTGGTCAGACTGTCGGTCCACATGACGCAATGGCACAGGCCAGTGGTAGGGCGTAGTGCCAAAGTTTTCGATACCTTGTAGATAGCTGTTTGCATCTTGTGCCAATCAATACCAAGAGCTTCAATGAGGATGTTTATTTATGGGGCATTTAGCAGCGGCTTCTACTATCTATCGTGGGCATTGATACTGGTACTAAAGGGAGGGTGAGACTATGTTGGCTCAGGACGACTGCTATCATGCATCATGTCGGGCATTAAAGGGTACTAAGATGATGCTAATCTCGAATATAGGCCTGTGGTACCTATTTACGTGCGGGCTATGAACCACAACCCCCTTTATAGAAGAAGATGGGATGATGTATAGTATTTCGATACGTAGGTGGCTTTCACCAATCATCAATCGTCCGTTGCTGCGTAATGGCTGAATTACCGCTTCACACCTGCAGCCCACTCCCGCCGCGGGTGAAATTGCCCAATGTTTTGTGTCACCATGGCGAGCCGCTGTCCAGAAGGCGCCCAGTGCTTACGGACTAAGAATAAGAACAGCAGCAGTCTCCGGCAGATAGTCGAGGAGGGTACACACTTGTAAGCATCAAATAATGTGGCCATAGCAGTACCTATTACTCGTACAGGAAAGGTGATTGGAGCCTTTAGGAAATTCTGGATCTTTAGCGCTGCGAGTCGTCGCGCGCTCATCTTTGGCGAGCATATTCTTGACTTCGGTTAAGACGACTTGACGCAAGAGGTGGCTTTGCGAGCTTGGCGGCCGTTGCTTTCGCTTCTCGGTCTTCGGGCTTCTGGTACTAGCATATGGAGCGAAGCACTTTGATTTAAGCATTGCCTTTTTGCTTATTCCAAGTCTGAGCTTTAATGTTGCGTATTTAGGCATTCAGCGATCGATCCCTGGGGGCTTAGCCAGATACGCACGGGTAGTACGGCATCACAGCGATATCCGCAGGAATATACATGCGGCAGGTCAGATGCGTCTTTAAAACAAAGTCTTATTACTCCCTCGTCCCTCTTATTTATGATCTGCACCACCCGAGACGGGGGACCCGTGCAATAAGAAGTTGATTCGCTTTCGGGACATGTTCACTTTCCAGCAAGGCTGAGCCACGCTCTCACGATCCTTTCGAGCGAGTTACCCGTCGAGGGGCCCATCGGAGCGTAAGATCGCACGTTCTCGCACGAAATACAGTGGGTGGTGCTGCTGGCGCTCTCCACCGGCTCGCCTAATTTTGCCAGGATCCATCGAGTCGGGTTCTAATTGCCCCCCGGCGAACCCCGTCTTTTAGGGCCTTCGACGCCCAGAGAGCTCAAGAACCCCGCTGTGTCTCGCGCCTTGCATTTCAGTCCTGAACTTGAACTGCTATCGATTTCATTACATCCCGCGGGCATCCATTCACGGGCAATTGAAGCAATCAACTGTCATCGCCGTCACGTCTCTCTCTGTGGCCACTTTCTCATAGCTTCTTTAGCCCTTCGTAACCATCTTTTGCGTGGCCATCCAGCTCTTTTCGTAAGACCCGACAGCTCCTAAGCAGACAGTGCAGCAGCTCCTCCGGCTAGCCCTTCTCCTGCGGTGGGTGCGGAAGCTCTCGCCCTATCGCTGCGGACGGTGTTGCTTAGCATATTCGCAACCGCTATTACTTCGGACGGTCCGCCTTTCTGCGCCGTATCTTGACTTGCGTCCTCACCACCATCGACAATCCGAACAATCTGCCATCACTGAGCTGCGGCAGCGTGCACCGACAACTCCTGGATTCCCCTTGACGGTAACTTCTACCTGCTCCCTAGAAGGCGCGGAGGCCAATTTCGGCTTTCTGTTTTGCCACACTGTGGCTGCAACCTTCTCGGAATCTGACGTCGCACGGTGGCTGACCTGTCGCAGTCGGCAATAGTATTTTAAATCACTTCTCGCGCCCTACCGCAATCCATTGGACCATCCTCTGCGTTTGCATATACATCCTCCGGGTTATCGCAAGCCATCATGTCATCGCTGTCTCCGGATCAATTTGAAGGAGGCGCCTCTCAGGCCTCGACAGAAGGCACTGACAAGGGTGTCCTCTCTTCCCTGAACCTCAACTTTTTCAAGAACCTATCGGACAAAAAAGTCACCCGCAGTAAGATATCCCGACAAGGCATATTCCCGACGGCGGTAAGAGGACCGACCGACTAATCACCCTCTCTTTTTGACAGCCGGTAATCCCCCAAAGCGACGCGGACCAAAGCCAGACAGCAAACCCGCCTTGACTAGGCGTCAAGAACTCAACCGGCAAGCTCAACGGTAAGCATTTTTTGTCTTGCGAGGCATTAGACATGCGCACAGTGCAAGGCTAATCCGCTGTTGGGCACTCGACAGAACTCATCGCGAGAGAAAAGAACTATACATCAAAGCACTAGAAGATGAAGTCATTAGATTGAAAGAAGTCTTTAGCACAATGTCTCTGGATAAGCAGAAGCTGTATGACGAGAACAAGCAACTCAAAGAAGTCCTAGCCCAGAGAGGCATTCAGCTCCCAAAGCTAAGCAGCGTGGACGATTCGGGTATCAGTGCCACTCAGGCGATGAGTGTAAGTGCTTCGGGCAACAGCTTTGCACACGGCTCCCAGGGTGGCTTCTCGCCTACCGGCATGTCGCAATCAACCGGCATGTCAATGTCGCCAGAGAACCGCCAGCCTTCACCTGCTGGCAACGGGGTTGATCTTGAGCAGGCTGGTATTGACTTCGTCTTAACGTACGAGAACTCCTCCTCGAAGGCCTATCTTTCACCTCCCCCGCAGTGACCTCAAACCAGGTTGCCACTTCACAGCCACGCGAGCCAAACTGTCGGGACTTGATGCGCAAGGGTCGGTATGCTAACGGTTGCGACTTTTGTCGAGGGATCTTGTAGGCTCGAAAAGCCTTGCATGGCACACATGCCATTCCTGGTTGACAGAGCGAGCGACGCTGACGGCGCGCCGTGTGGCCACGCCTTGATGGCGTCGTGCCCTCCCGCGCCGTTTCAAGAGCTGACCCCAGACACTCCTTTCGGCAGTAAACACACGCACGACGACGGCGGAGAGTTTGAAAAGCAAGGCACATGGGAGCTCACCAAAGCCGATCTGACCACGCTCCTAGACCTCAGCAAACAGCTTAACCTAGATGGCGAGATCACCCCGGTCATGGCGTGGAGAATGGTTACATCGCATTACAGGTTCAACGAATTGGCTCCGGGCGATTTGGAAAAGCTTTCAGAGGAGTTATTACGGAAAATCAGGTGTTACGGGTGAGTTTGTCTTTTGCGACTGATGACTGCTGCTATAGGTGATTTGTCTTGATGTACTAATCCTGTGAGCAGTTTTGGCGCTGTCATGGAGGAGTTTGAATTGCGGGATGCGCTAGAGAATATCTTCTCTGGTCGCCCAGAAGCAATGGTCTTTTGATTTCCACTTATCGGTGTTCCTTCTACGTCTCTCTCGCTCCCTCATTCTCGCTCCCTCATTCTCGCTCCCTCTCATTCTCTCGCTTTTTTATTTATTGGTGTGAAGCCACCAGATTGGTTCCTTTCCTCCATTTAATGACGGGTTATGTATTTGTCTAAAGAGATTCCAGGATGCACCTTGGTTGCGTCCATGTCTGATGGCGGTTTTGGCTTTGCTTTTATGTAGTTACGATGTACACATATATATAAATGTTTTGAGTCACTAATGCAAATTCTGAGTATCATTTATTCTCTTATGGAACCATGTCTACTGCCCACAGATATTGGGAAGATTACTATAGGTTTAAGGACCCGAGAAACTTTAATGGTGTCCATCTCATGTGATGCTCAAGTAAACGTTGACTGCACTCTCCAGACAACCTGTGGCTTGTGCTGCGATAAGATAACACACACGAAAAACCCAGTGGCGGTGCAGTTGGCAGCAACTGGTGGCGCGGGGCTTGCCATTTTTCTCGTTAGGCTGCCCCACCCCCCACCACAATTTCGATTCAATGTTGGAAACCAAATTCATCGCCAGCCGGACGAACGAATCATCACGAGCAAAGGGAAGCCTCTCTCTCTTTCTCTACCCCGGTCCGCTGCGTTCATCATCTGAGTGAGCGTCCGAAAACAAGAGAGAACTCTGGAAAATCAGTCAAGATGGCCCAGTCACTGGACTATGTCAAGATTTGCGAGAGCTGCCCGCCAGGAGATGGCTGGGGCCCTTCAGTAACCACCGAAATCACTCTCGACGGCGTTCCTTATGCGCCTTTCTCCAAGGGAGACAAGCTCGGACGCATGGCCGATTGGACTGCTGAGGGCAAGGACCGCGAACGTGGTGGACGTCTGCAGTATAGCCGCCAATACAGAGGTACGGTGGCTTCTTTTTTTGATGCTAGGCTTTTGCATGTTTTGCTGACGAGAGATTCGGAAAAAATTAGACCAGCAAGTTTATGGCACCGGCCACGCTGTTGTTTTCAATGCCCCTCCCGCCGAGGACGAGACCAGCTTCTCCGTCGTCAGCAATACCAGAGACTCGACCAAGTCAAGATATGGTCGCGGAGCCGTCTTCACCCGTGGCCGAGGCCAGCGCGGCGGCCGTGGTGATACCCGTGGCGGACGAGGAGGCCAGTTCCAGCGTGCCCCCGGTGGCCGACAGGGCTATGGCTACGAGCGCGGTGGACGAGGCGGTGCTGGTGCCCGTGGTGGACGTCGTTTCGGCTGGAAGGACTACGACAAGCCTGCTCGCAACCGTGATGCCAGCATCAACATCAAGGCCGACTGGGAGCTTCTTGAGGAGATTGACTTCAACCGCCTGGCTAAGCTTAACCTCGATACCGACGATGGTGAGGACCTGGACGACTACGGTTTCCTGTACTACTACGACCGCTCCTACGACAAGCAGCCTGTCAAGGGCGCTGAGAGGAAACTCACGGCTATTGACCGCGCCGCCTACAACGTCACCACCTCCTCTGACCCCGTCATCCAGGAGTACGCCGAGAAGAACGAGGCCACCATCTTCGCCACCGACAGCATTCTCTCCATGCTCATGTGCTCTACCCGCTCCGTCTACCCCTGGGACATTGTCATCGTGCGCCAGGGCAACAAGATCTTCCTTGACAAGCGTGACAACTCCAACCTGGATATGGTGACCGTCAACGAGAACGCCGCCGACGCCCCCCTGGAGGCTGCTGATGGTGGTAAGGATGTCATCAACCAGCCCCCTGCCCTCGCCGAGGAGGCCACCTACATCAACCACAACTTCGCCAATCAGGTCGTGACCGAGAACGACTCGAACAAGCTCCAGATGGCCCACGCCAACCCCTTCCACGACGCCTCCGATGACACTGATCCTCCTGCCAGCAAGGCCTACAAGTACAGGAGATTCGATCTCTCCACCAACGAGGAGGAGCCCGTCTACCTGATTGTCCGTACCGAGGTCGATGCCGTCCAGAAGAACGCCATCAGCGGCGAGGACCAGCTGGTCACCATCAAGGCCCTCAACGAGTTCGACAGCCGTGCTCAGGGCAGCGGCGGTGCTCTCGACTGGCGGACGAAGCTCGTCGCCCAGCGTGGTGCCGTTGTTACTACTGAGATGAAGAACAACAGCTGCAAGCTGGCCAGATGGACTGTGCAGAGCATCCTGTCCAAGTCTGACGTTATGAAGCTCGGGTACGCATTTTCCTGCCTCTTTGTCTAATCATATCCCCTTGTGAATATATAGCTAACTCTTCATGTTCCCAATAGATTCGTCTCCCGTGCCAGCCCCCGAACCAACGATAAGCACGTTATTCTCGGCGTCATTGGCTGGAAGCCCCGTGACTTCGCCAACCAGATGAACCTGTCCCTCTCCAACGGCTGGGGTATCGTCCGCACCATTGCCGACATGTGCCTCAAGCGCGAGGAGGGCAAGTTTGTCCTCGTCAAGGACCCCAACAAGTCTATCCTGAGACTGTACCAGGTCCCTGCTGGCAGCTTCGATGAGGACGACAACGAGGAGGAGGTTGAGGAGGTTGAGGAGGAGGCTGAAGAGTAAATATAGGGGGGTGGTTTCAAAATACCTGACTTACATATGGTGTTGTCTTTGTTATTCACTTTTTAATGAGTGAGCTGGTTTTTATTAAAAACGGCAGTATTTTTATGATGGATATATAGGCTAGATATGATCTCATTTCAGGAGCAAGGTGGCTTACCAGGAATGGATATAAGAAGACGCAAAAGTTTCTCGTCACTACCTAATCTTCTTCCATCTAACAATTTAACGATGGCTATATCTCCTGTTGATGACTGTGATCTCTTTATCGATTCTACCAACCACGAATTTACAACTTTTACAAACTCAAAACATTCTATCGTCGTGTCTCGTAGATGTAACCAACCGCTCTTTCAAGTAACTCATGGCTACTCTATATTTTGTGCTTCTTAACACCCACTCCTCGCAAGGAGTAAAGAAAATCAGAGGAAAAGGTAAATTCCCTCTGTCCATATACTCTGCCCATTCTTCGCTCCTTACCGTTGAACTTGTTGCAGATACCAAACTCCAACCTCTTGGAGAAAGTTCATCAGCGGTACCGACTTTGTAGGCTCATAGCCCATCTCGCGCAAATCGAATTCCTTTTCACGCAGCCACTCTCGTGCGACGTTGAACTGTGGCGAAAGGCCGAGATGAGTGCTGGCAAAGTACGCAGCTGCAAGAATCTGCCGATACCGGCGACCGGCATCACGATCTCTGGCTATGAACTCATGAGAATCCCACTCGCTCTGGATTTCATCACGAAGGCATCCATCTAACGACATCGAGTGGGAACTGGCCATTTGTTTCCTGTGAGCTGCGTCAGCGAGCTTGATGCCCAAGGAGCTGATGTAATCGTGATGTGGCCACATTTCTCTTGTAACAAGTTGCTGATGATGGTTTAGAAGATCATCCAGTCGCCCAGCCAAGTCCAAACTAGTCCGAAGTCTCTCCGCAGGTTGATTCTGCTGCCAATCCTTTTCTGGAACCAAGAATGAAACTGGGGGAAGAACGGGTCGGAATGTGGCATCCTGAGAAATTCTACTTGCTGCTGCAGAGCCAGGATATCTAGATACCGGATCTGGGATGGAAGATAGGAGGTAGCCTTTGTTGTCAGGAGGAACCCAGTTTCGGTCGTGGTTGTCTCTAGACTCTTCGATAAACGGAAGCCCCCTATGGCCAGGACTGAAAGTGCCTCGCACATCTTGAGCAGGATACGTTGAAGAGATTGCGTCTGTAAATCGAGTGCAGCTGGAAGGAGAGTAATGTGGCGCTAGTATCACGGAAAGTGGTGGTTCTAAAGGATTGCCATGGTTATACTCTGTATCTGAGGCTCGGTCTTTAGCATCAGTTTCAGGGACTGGCGTGTGTTTGGCTGCTGGACTGTTATTCGCCGTTGACAAGATTGACGTCTCCGTTGAGCCTTCAGCTGCCCATTGCTCTTGCCCTTGTCTTGTGCTCTTCGCAGACCTTTGCCTTTTCACCGTGGCTGGCGGATTGTTATTATTTTCCTGGGCCAGATTCTTTCGTTTACGGATGTTTGGTGGTACATCCCAACTGACAGCTGTAGCATCTATTGTGTGTCTCCGATCATTCTGCAAGCGGCCAGCGACGCAGCATTCTTGGCAAATTGATAACTTGCAGTCACTGCACTTTTGTAGAGTCCCGCAGCGCTGTTTATGACAAAGGTCGCACTTGGCAGTGGATACATTGGAAGCATCCCATCCATAGTGAGCAGTATCAAGGCTTGGCAGGGAGGGTCTTTGGATGGCTAAGACGGCATTGGATCTTGGCGCGGAATCTCCGGATGGCTGAGATTCAGGGATGGCGATAACTGCGCGGTGCCTCTCCATAGGGTCGACAGAGCAGGGGGCAGGCTGTAGGTTTGGATCCGCAGCTGGCGTATTGCCTGTGTCCTCAGAATAGCTCTCTTTACTAATGAGAGCTGGCATCTTTCGAATGACTTGTTCCAAAAGAAAAGCGTTGATCTTCGTAAATATGACTCTATTTAGAGTTATGGCACTAGTAGCAATGAATATCTTATGGTGGTGTTGAAGGTTGGAAACAGCTAGTAGATGTAAGTCCAAATTCGCAGCTGACAAGAGAGACTCAATACCACACAAAGAATCAGCGATGTTTAAAATTCAGCGGTCTTCAAGGTTCTCGAGAGTAAGTGCAGCGTAGGGAGGCGGATAGTCCCGTGAAATTTTCGATCGCAGGCAGAAGGGAGTTGAAATAGCCAAGTTGGGAAGAGCCATGTCGCTAAAAAGATTTGTAGTCGCCATATATATAGAAGATTCACTGTCATGCACAACACAGTTGAAACAAGAAGCAAATGCATTCCGAGGGACAGGCGGTCAAGAAGGGATGTTTTGTGATTCAATGTAGGTGTTTTGGCCGACTTGCAAGGCATAATGGGGAGAGCGAAATCGGAAGCGCCGTTTCAGCGAATTATTAGATGATCACAGCCGTTTGGTTCGAACAGGCTGTGCACAGAGAATAGGATCAGCCTCGGTCGTTTTGTTATCAACTTCGATACGACAATGGCTTGGTTTACCACTGAATCATGACCATAATGAAGATGTTTTATGAGAAAAAGAAAAAAAAAAGGAAATTAAGTTTCAAGAAGCCCAACTGCTGACCTGCGATGACGGACCTGCAGTTGGACGGTGGAAGGAACGAGGCTGCAATAGCCTTTGGCAATAGCCATTCATAGGTACCTAGGTAGGTACCTAGGTAGATAGTTGCACAAGAAAGAAAGAGAAAGAAGATCCTATTGTTCAAAGATTGAGTATTCCCTCCCTTTTTGTTATTCAATCCCAATTGTTGAGGCTTTAATTTGTTAAGCTCAAATATGAAGCAGAGGTCGTCTATCGCTTGAATTACCAAGTGCCCAGTACCTGCTTCACCACTGGCCTCCATACCTACAGTAATGGTGCTGTATTACAAAATTTATGATGTATCGAGCTTTTTTCAAATGTACTGTTCTATACGGCATCTACATGTAGATAGTTATAGCACTGTTGCGACTTCTGTGAGCACTTATCCAACAAACAATACATTTAATTCGCAGGCAAACTACTCCACGGCTTATCAGTGCAGAGGTACCTACCTTTAGGCAACAAAACTACTAGTACGAAGCAATTTTATTGCCGTTTGCGACTCTCGAGTATAAAAGTATGATATTTAACTTGCTATGTGCGTTTGATATCAATTGACGATAGGCCAATGTGACCTTTCTGGGATCGGGCTTCACTGATTGACTGAGGTCATCTATGCCAAGTCATCTATGCCAAGCAACTGCTTCTGTCAGCCTTATTTTATATCGGTCAAAGAAGGTCGTTCACTAGATCTGCCTAATGCGTTTAAATAGATTTTCACATCTGGTTTTCTCAAAACAAAAGCTTGCCTCTCTACCTAGGTCAAGACATAGTATTTGAATTAGATTTTGGACCAAAGCGACTTCTAGGATATAAACATGCTTCGTATGGAGATTTTTTCTTTCGCTAGTGTTCAGCAATGTAATGAGTCGCACCGCCGTATTCAAACACTACTCATGCAGCCCCTAGCATATAAGGAGGCTGTGCTCCGCCAACTTGAGGATAGTCGCACTCTTCTCCCTATTTCCGATGTGGCCATATCTACAGTATCTATGTAGGATATCGGAAGATGTTTCGGCATATAACCTAAGTATGTCCGTTGCCATTGGTGAAGATGAGCCACGCACGTTTGTTCGGTCACTATGCGGCCTACCCAAGCCAGCTGAGTAGATCGACTTCTTGCGCTCAGACTACGTGTGTCTTGGGCCAGAGAATGCGTTCATATCACTGGTGAGAGTTGACTGTGAGTATTCTAGCGGCTACTGTTATCGCTGGGCTACATCACCAAACCGCTTTTCCTCGCTTGTCGAATCATAATCAGTAGCATTGTGCGTCCGGAGATGTTTACAGAATGTGATCGGGAGCTTGTTCTATACCGATTTCATTTGTCACCTACTCTCATGATATAATCCGTGTCAGAATTATGAAGAGATATCGAAGGGCCATCTCGCTTTACAAGATTGCTCGGCATGGGCATTGAGCATTGGCTTTTAGGCAAGAGGTCATCGAGTAATACCATCGTTGACATGGGCACGGAAGGCAAGTGAGCGAGGGCCCTTTTGTGCAGTTACAAAAGTGTAGAGGCTAGTAAATGTGACATTAGGTACTAGGCACCTAATGATTTGCTTGATCTGATTAGATGAAGCAGATCCAAGTCGATGAGATGAACAGGGTCTAAATAATAGGGTTGTTATGGTTATACTACCTTAATTCAGCTAAATACAACCAGGTGTTATTTGATCAAAGATCCGAGTCTCATCCTGAAACAGACAGACCTCGTTCATCAATCAGGATGCCATGCCGGTAACACAGCGCCGGGAAGTACAACAGCATACCTACCTACCCACTAGGAGAGACGAATAATCCCGACGATGAGCACCGGCAGTCAAAAATTGGACCGAGAAAACGTCGACGCTCGCCACGCCATCGAGAGGCGCCGCAGCTTAGCATCTCTCGAGGCCCGAGCACCGGCATGTCACCTGCCGCTGCCCTACATAAGTTCATCTTGTTGGCAGCTCCACCTCGTCGGTGCGGAGCAACAACTGAGAAGCAGCCTTTCGTCTCTCGTCTCATCGATTACACGTAAGGCAGGTCTAGTCGACTGTAGTATGCAGATTATCAGAGCATTACTGCTCGCTAGCGGCACGATTTAGTGCCGACACTACTGGAGATGGCTAAGTGCTCGCCTATCCGCGGATGCTATTTCCATTCATCCAACATGATTAGTGCCCGTTGGTGGAAGTAAAAACTTGGAAAATCAATGCCACCACTAGGTATGTACCTACATTGCGCATCATGTATGAAAGCGAAGGCCGAAAATGCTGCTACGCCACGTCCACGCAAGACTTACAGCAAAGAACACGCCAACGCACGACCACATGAAAAAGCATCCACTGATCCAGTCCAGTCTCGCCCCTGCTTGCGCCCTTGCATCCATTCTCCCTCTCCAGCCAAAAAAGGGCCGCCACACACAGCCTCGTCAGCGCATCGGTGCCAAGCCAATGGCAGCTGATGCGACAGGGGTCCGCGCAGGATCGTTGGGTCTGACGCCTGGCCGGAATCACGGCACGTCGCGGGCTTCTGCACGGGCTTCTGCAGCGGGCTGGCCAACCAATACCCGACGAAATAAGTGGCGATGGCGTAGAAAAAGAAGAGCCAGCAAAAAGGTGGGTGTGGCTGATGGATGGATTCGCAGTGGTGCTGATACCGGTATGGCTGAGAGATGATCAAGCTGGCTACGTATGCGTAATTGTATGTTTCTTGCTTCCATGTTTATGTTCCTCGGAGTACAAGTAATAAACCCCCAGTCAGCGTCCGCGATATAAGTTTGCGTATGCCGTTCTTCATTTCCCACTGCCGCTCACACGCTCGATTACACGTACACAAGGCCGTGCTCCTTTGCCCCTTTTACATCTGGTGCTACTGTATCCGTACTACAAGCTTCATTTGCTCTTCTCCCAAAGAGGGAAATCACGACTTTCAACCAGCCTCTCTAGCTCTGTCTGTGCTCTTTCTTCACGGCATTGATTGATTAATTGGTCTCTTCATGTATGTACCACTTACTTATACCCGATACCCGGCAATAAGTAATCCTCATCTCATTCTCGTCCTGCCCTTCTCCCATGACTCTTAGCCCCACCAATACACTTCCGTCTCCTCAAACAATCCCCGTCTGGCATTGGCCACCCCGGCCTTGTCGAGCTTCATCCTGAGCCAGGATCCTCAACCGCGCAAGACGGGCTGGTGCCTTTTTATGTCTCTTTTTAGCTGGCACGTCAAACTGATGCTTGAAGATACATATGCTTGAAGCCAGTACTGTATACTTAGGCGCGCGCTGTCTTGGAACCTGTCCAGCCCCCAGCACAAGCAACTCGACAGCAGCGCGCATTGCCAGCCGGGGGGTGTCCTCAACTTTGATTTAGCGCTGTAGCATAGCGTCGCAGCGGCCCAATTTCAGGTGCCGCCGCTATGGAGCATGGAACACCAGCCCAGCTCAGCAGCTACAGCGGCCACACAGCCTCCCTCCCTACATGTACCTTACCCACTTGAATGCTGTAACCCGCTAATCTTTATTTCCATCTGTAGCCCGCCTTTTTAATCGTCTACCTTGCATCCCTTCGTACTTTCTGAATCCATACCATTCATAGTACTCTGCTACTCTCGTTGCATTACCTTCTTTGCTCGAATTTTTACTTTCTCTTCGACCTTCTTTTTCTAACCCTAACCCTTCTCTATATTATCGCTGCGCGATCTAAGAGCCAACCAACAACAAACGATCTAAGAACAAACCAACAACAATGTCCGGCCAAGATTACTACCAACAAGGCCCTCCACAGGGCTATCCTCCGCAAGGCTACCCTCAGCATCCTCAACAGGTAAATAACGGCCCTTGTTTCAATCTCAAACTCCAAAATGCATATCGAACCGAGATCGCGTACCGATTGGCATCCCTGAATTTGAATACAATTTTCTATTTGGACGAAAGAGTTCGGTAATCGGTGTTGCGATCCAGCAGTTGAATAAATGAAATGCGCGTGCCTGCGGGTTAATGAGCGATTCGCTAACAAGACGCGCTGTCCCATATTCTAGGCCTACGGACCTCCTCAGGGCCAATATCAGCAGCCATATGGACCTCCTCAGGGCCAACAGCAGTACTATCCCCAGGACCAGCAGTACCATCAGGGCCAACAAATGAACTACCAGCAGGCTCCTCCTCCTGAGGGGCAGCGTGGCAATGGCGGTAACCAGGGCTGCTTGATGGGCTGTATCGCCGCTCTCTGCTGTTGTTGCGCCGTCGAAGAAGGTTGCGAGTGCTGGTATGTACCCTTTTATTCTATCACTTCTGCCAATTTGCTAATGCGACAATCACAGTATCGATCTTTGCGAATGCTTCTTCTAAACCAACAACACCATATAATCTCAGAGCTACAATGTCAAGCGAAAAAGGGGGAAATAATAATGTCTAGTGTTGGAACGGGGGCAAATTGAAAGCAAATGTTTACAAAGGATAGGAAAGAGACTGCCTTCTTTTGATTTACTTGGGTCGCGCTTGAAGATGGGATGTAGCGCCGAGCTTTGTTTAGAGCGCAAGGCTGTACGTGCAGATGACTGGCCGCGGTATTGTGTTCTGTAATAACGTCGTCTTGTTTTTTATCTTTTTTTTTTTTCCTTTAACTTTTCATACCCCTTCAATTTTTCTTCTTATAAAACAAAAGAAAGATATCAAAACCAAGGGTGGCTACTCCTTCTTATTTTCTGTTTTATGAATGCTTTGGGGAATAGTTGAGGAGTAGATGATACAGAGGCTTGAGAAAAAGCTTGATTGTCACCTATAGATGTTTGAACAACAACGAATATTCCGTTATTCCTTTGGTTTTATCCCCCCCACCCC